>JAUEPR010000107.1:0-142851 GCA_030435655.1 Armillaria novae-zelandiae | reverse complement strand
TAGACGACAATATTGAAAGACCCGTGGAGCTGTCAGCAATCCAATTTGTCTTGTAGAATTCTGGCGAGCTTCGGATGAATAAACCTTGCCTCTTCAGCTCGTCGTATTTTGTCATCAATTGTCATGCTTCATCAATCTGAACCAGTTTGAGTCCTAGTGCGCTAAGTTGAAAACACTTGACTTACGGAAGCTCCGTAGTCGTACGAGGTGTAGACCTTCTCGAAGTTAGTCCCGGTTTGATTTAAAAAGATCATCAATAATTACCCCACTGGTTTGAAAAGTCAGCAAGATATAGTAAGAGCAGCATAGCGGTCAACTTACTGGAACGGTATTGCCCCCCAAGATGTACCGCTAGGGTATGTCATCAGACACAGTACAGTGAGACAGCTAGTACTGGGACGGACCCATAAATCATGTAGTAACTGAGCAGCTTTGCATTGCTGGCCCATAGCTGAAGATAGAAAACAGACATGAAATCGGGACCCGTTCGGACAGCGCAAGGAGCATAGCCTGATATGACTAGTAATAAGAAGCGGGCAGTAGAACATTAGCTTAGAGCGTTACCTGGTGCGGTTGGCCCCCATGCATCGAACGAACCTCCTTGAAATTCTGTCCAGTTCAGATTAGTTTAGAGTGCGAAGACAAAACAGCCGCGCGGACCGGGGAAGTACCAGGGCTGAGATGGATTGACTGCTTCGTGATATTGATGGTAGTTCAAGGTGACCCTGTTCCAGTCCAAAGGATGAGAGCAGTCGAACCCTTGCGGATAAGAATCCAGTCTGACAAGGAGACGATAAGAAGTAGAAAGGAGAACTCAAGAAGATGGCTGACCCGTAAGATCGACGGCGCCCTGATTAGAAGCAACGGTGTTGGCACGAAGGGCTTAGAAAACTCATCAAACAAACTCACAGTTCCGTTGATGAAGTTACGGCCTTGTCCTGGATCATTGTAGGTAAGAGGCAGTACAATGCTTGCATTGCGATAGACTTCTTCAAGTCAGCGAATACTCTCCGCCAACACTCTGAGTAAATTCGTTGTCTGCAGTGGTGATTCAATGTCAGTCGTCTTCGTACCAGGAAAAGAAGCGCACCAATATTGTATAGCTGACCGAATGTGAGATCAGAAGCAGCCGTATCAGACAGCGATGCACTCACCAATAACCGGCCCCCCTTCGGTGATTTGATACGGGCCTGTTTCTTCGATGATCCCGAGAATATAATCCATCCATGCTTCCTTCCAATCGGGGGCGCTTGTTCGCAGCGTTCCAGCAACTTCTGACGTAGCCCAATGTGCGATACCGCCCGCCGAAGTCTCTGCATTGATGTACTAAAAAGGGTAAGAACTCAACCGTAGAATATATTAACGCAACTGACTGGGCCTAGTGATCTCAGAGTTAAGCACCCTAAATCGGCAGGAAGAACTAAAACACACCAGGACGTAGAACAATCCAAATACCTGCATCCAAAGCGGCCTCGTACAGCGGCTTCAGAGCTCGAAAGCCGTCAAAGTCCACGACTCCGCGCGATGGGTTGAGTAGACCCATGTGAACATAGACACTGACAGCATTCAGACCTGATGCCTTGACCTTCTGCAGGATGTCGGGCCATAAGGACGGAACAGGTAGCCGAAATGTGTGGAATTCTCCGGAACTGCATAATCATCAATATCAAGCATTTAAACCGAAGAAGATACTGACTGTAAGAAGATCCTTTGACCACGTAGTGACAAACTGTAGTTGTCAAAAGAGACTTGGTCCGTGAATGACACTCCACGACGGTACAAAGTGTCACCATTCTCATCATGAATAATAGACTTAGCGAGTGCCCCGATACTGCTCCTGTAAAGTAGAGCGGAAAGCCATGACCAAAGGAGTAACGTAGCCGTCCATCGTCGAAAGCGTTCAGCTTGTGTACTGCGAAAGTCGGAAGAGATGTTCATTGGAGGGTCACCCGGTATTATTTACCACCAAAGTATCGTCGACACTTTTTAAGGCGAATCGTGTGCGAACATAGGAACTTCGTTCGCCCTGGATGGCCCCCCATGACCGATTATGAATCATGGGGACGACAGTCGAAGCACGCAGAACAACGCCCGGGCCGTATATATCGCATTTCAGAGACCATCGACGTTGAACAGACTGGATTCTGTGAGCACCGAGGATTCTCCGCAGAAATATCATGACCGCTCCACATGTATATTGAGTCCTCCGTGGCTCATATGGGCGACACACAAAGGGGCCGCCAAAGATACGTAGCCTTGGTCGGGCCGTGCCACACTCGCCACTGGAAGAAAATCGGTGAACTTCGACCCGATATGCGGTCAACCTGCAGATTGCGCCTTGCAAGGAGGGCTGACATTTAGCTTGAACGTTCGAATATTGGCCGTTGCGGCAAAGTACAATGTTGGCGAAGGAGCCAATGCAGCGTATCAGTTGAACTATGGGTCAGACAAGTGTCAACAAAGCACCAGTCACAGAGAAGTTGCAGCATCACTGTATACGGTCTCACGTGCGGAAGCGAATATCAAAAGGCGTCCTTTCTCACGAACCTCTGCCCTGCCCCAAATCTTGTGGATGCCTAGCGGTACACTGTGTAATTTGTGTTGATCACACTCACAATCTTTCAGCACATTCCTGCAGCGTTGTATGCCAGAATTTGAAGGCTATAAAGGAAGATGGCCGGACTACATTGAGGGTATTAGATTGGTGTAGCTAAGGCAAATGCAAAGCGATAAATCGACAAACTATCACATAGGCGAATGACGGCCACAGAAGGGGGATAGAGTCGGTCCTAGGAGATTTCATCATGACCCGGGGCTGAAGAAGATCTATCAAGCACGCATTCAGGAAGGCTCTTGCAAAGGTACGAGCTTGGACGGCAAATGCACGCATCCGCCTCCGTGCTATCCCCCGAGGAAGTAAAATGCGACTACGACCTACTGGATGTAATTGTCCGAAAAAACATTGACCAAAATATGACAATCGATTTACTATTATGAATGCATATTCAACATACAGGAGAAGAAATGGAAAACCAATTTGACTCACTCTAGTTCCTACTCCGTAGCTTTATCCGATAATTGCGGCGAAATCCGAAACTGTCGTCGCAAGCGAGGTCCTAACGACAGTGCTAGTCATGGTTCTAGACTAAGGAGCTTGAAAAGCGATATTGGCATATCTTTTGGAAGCATTCGACGGGTTTTGCGAACTTCTGCAATGGAAGATGATCATTTAATGAAATCATGCACCACGAACAACTAGTACTCACGTCGTCGACGTCAGCGTTTAGTTGTTTTATCTTCTCAACGTTGACATGCGCCTAATCATTCACCTTCCTGCAGTCGTCACCGGTGCTTCTTGCACATGCTCGACCATCAGCTCGCTTCCGAAGCGGTATATACGAGTTGCAGATACATGTGGTAGATCACGATGGGTTGCTATTATTGTTGACTGTCAACAAAAAATATGAATGCAGTGACGGGCGACACCTGCTAGGCGAAGAGAACAGTGGAGAACGTGTTAATAGCCTATGCGTTCTGGTCTGGCCTCGTCTACAGATGATCAAAGGTGTCGTGTTTCCCGAGGCATGAAATGAACATGATAGGAGAATCGAGCTGGACCAGACGAGTTGCGGATCTGTGCCAACTAGTTCACTAAATGGCGAGTCATCCCAGCAAGTCGAGAATGATTGTTCATTAATTTGAATGATGGCCAATGGGGAATGCAAAGTCAGGAGGTTTGGCGTATTACTTCTTGATTGGGCTGTTCCGAGCGTCCTTTGACATGGTTCTCGTGCAACTTCAGCGAGAACTAGATATAGGGAAGATGTCGGCGGCGATAGAGACATTGGACGAAAATACGGGCAAGAAGCAAACAGGGTATACATTGAGAGGATGACCCGCATCGCCATGACTGTTCAATGCTGCCGTCTATCCACTAGCGCTGACTAACTGCCACCACGAGCAACCGCCTCCTTGCAGCCGGCCCTGGGGCGCCTTGTATTGTGGGTAGGAAAAATGGTGTGACCATTCAGAGGACGGCCCTCATCGCTCAACGAACGTTTTCCATAACCAATAATCCATGGACGCTACCACGAGAATCCGCTTCTAAACGTCCACATGAGAGACAAACATGACTCCCCGGACACCCATCTAGAATGTCGCTGCAAGAAACTCGTCTTTGAGAGACTGCGGTCGGCAATGTTCCTGATATACATTTGGCCCTCGGCATCGGAAAATGAGACGTCGAGATAGCGCAATGGTTATCAAAACGACGGCTATAAACTCGTCAAACGCCGACAAGCGTTTTCCATCAAAGACTATAAATCTAAGGGTAAAGGGGCATGAATGAAGTGAACGGAAGCATGACGTTCTGTATGCTACCCGATTGAGCAGATGAACAGGCTGGGAGAAGCGATTAATGTGTTGGCACACAGTGTCAGAGCTCGAGAGACCACGAGGCCGGAGATGGTGCTCCGTCGTGAATCGCTGAGTAAATTTGACGACACCCTGATAGCTTCCGCCATTTTCTATTGATAGGCAGAGGAAGGCGTAGTGCTAAGGACGGAGCACGCTTGAAAGGGTGCTGGATCGACTGACGATGGCGATATTCCCAGGGCTATCTCAATATGATGAGAGCCTCAGCCCTGTCCGCCAAATTAGAGGACAAGATAGGGAAATCGTTCACTCGCAACCTCCTCGTTCAAAGGTCGCTATAACCGTCATTGAAAACGGATACTTTCAGCAGCTAGCCGCGCCCCTTGCCCACATCTGTGGTCTGTCAAAAGCGAGTTGGAATAACATCAAGTTGAGATACAGTCATCAGTGGAGGGTCATGACTAACCTAGAGCACGACTTGGACGGTAGATAAAGACACAGTCAAATGTTCAGGTCATGCCGCGGTAGAGTATTACAAGCACTAGTGCATATCATATTGATGGCGAGAATACACACAAGGACGCATGTAACTCCCGTGGGCGTTGTCCTAAACAACGATAGTTAGCGCATGTTCACCAACAGAGACGGAACATACTAAGGAAGCCTTCGATATTCAAATCCAAATGTAGCCCGCCAACTCTGCTATCAAGCTGTTTCTGAATCAACGGACATCTCTGCCTCATACTGCAGTCGAAGGCCATGATCGCGAGTTGAACAGGAGCGACGTGTGTGAAATTCGAGATAATTCCACCAGGAACATTTTATCAATTCTGCTCGCTTTCTGGATGGCAATGGAATACATGGGACGTGGATTCTTTGAATAGCATCCAAAGTAAAACAGCAATGTCATGACGTTTTGAAGACAAGGATATGCGTTTGGCAGATTTGAGCTTACTTCTTCTAACGCCAGAACCTCATCGACACATTGTCGGTCCTGGAAAGTCGCTAAGTTATCTGAGCAGAGAAATGAAGATAAAACACACTCACGGAAAACTGAACGTGCGCAAAGCCTTTCCCAACCTGAGATTCCTTGTCTCGAACAGTCCAAACCCTGGTCACCCACATTGGTGGTATCTTCACATCTCTATCCTTCTCGTCGTTGTAGGCCAACAGTCCACGATTTCGAAAAACATCTAGAGATCTTCTCAAATCCAGTTTATCGACAAAAGCTGATGACTTGGCATCGCCGTCAGCCGAGTCGCCACGCTCTTCAGAGCTTGCTCTGCCAACGAGATCCACACGCAGAACACGATACATACGCCGGCCGGTAAGTGTGCCACTTTGTATTCCCTGATGGCCCCCAACTCGCCATGTTAGGGCGTTGATATCCTCTCCAACTTCACGGAGCTGCCATTTTGTCTCTTCTGTCTCGGAGCAGGAGACATCAGACCTGTAGGTCACGGCAGAACAAGAGGGCACCTAGATAGAAGAGGACATTCGATTCGGAAAGTGAGAATAGATATTGGTTCAATGTACATCAGTCAAATCAAACGAGCTGAACAACCTTGGGAGAGTTCTCTCAGAGACGATCATCCGTTCTCTAGAATGCGATGCAGGTACAGATGCAGTGAGCAGGAGTGATGTCTATATTGGGACAATTTGAGAAAGAACAAAAAGGAAATAAATTTACTGTTTTACTCACCTTATACCGGTGATATGAGTAAAGTTAAAGTTGAGTTAGCCTTCTTGCAACGTTGCGGATTTTTCAATATCATTGGCGCAAGTGCACCTGTATCGTCTTCTTCTCGTGCTCTGAGTACATGTCTAGACGTGTACGATTTCTGCAAGTGTGGAATGTCTCTGAATGAGTTTGAAGAGGACTTCAAGTAAGCCCAACTGTATCTATTCCGGAACAAGAACATACTAATTTTGTCCATAATGTCTTTGACCAGAAGTCTAGGTTAATGACTTGAACATAGAAGCCAAGGGGCTGTACTAAAAACGAGACCTAACACAAAGACGGTATACCATATCTCAATTCTACTACCAAATGTTTGCCTTACGATGGTCCCAACCCATAATGAATTCACGGCCAAGCCTCATATCAGATGAAGCCGCATGATTTATCACAGCGGCCTGCCACATGCTCGAATGGTATTGCTAAGTCATAAGCGACCGTGCCGTGATCATGGAACGTCAAAAATGGTACCCCAGCTTTGAGTAAAATGAGGACCGTTTCATTGCTAGAGGACCACCAAGCCAAATGCGACTAGTCATGTTTTTTTAATATTCTTTAGTGCGTCGTGCAAAATGTTTGCTTGCGCCCAGAGCAGCAAAGCTGATACGAAGTAATACCTCCATTCAACGAGAGTCAAAAGACGTTGGTTCCACATTCTGCTGACACATTTATCGCAGTTTAATTGGGCGATATACGAGAATATGAACATTTTTACAATATCTCGTGCTCGCCTCCTGATAGACTCTATTTTCCTAAGGAGACACCGACTTCACTCGCGTAAATGGTCTGCGAACCAGCCTAATGAAGTAGTGGCACTGTTCACTTTGTCTTTGTCCTACTGGTCCATCAACCGAATGGATCGAACTTTGTTGTAGAATTTCCATGATTCGACATTCATCCTGCATGACTAGTACTATTAATGTACCAATCGGGTTTTAGACAAAGACCCGAGAAGTCTGTTTTGATCCCCCACATTCTTTCAGTTGACTTGTCTTCCATTACTGGTCATTGTCTTTTCCGCTTTTGGAGTAACATGGGTGTATTTTTTAAGGTCAATGAAGGACTGGGTGGCATTCAAATACTGGCTATTTAAACAGCGGGGACATCAAGGAAGTCCCAAGCTCACATTCCTCCTTATTTCATTTCATCCTCAGTACTCACACCACATCATGTTGGCTGCTATTTTCGGTGCTTGTGGCATGGCTCCACCCCCAGCTGGACCAGAAAGACTCAGGAACTTTGTTTTTGATGTCGTTGCTTTCCGAGATACGTTGATTCGAAGCTGCCCCAAGCAGTACGTGGCACATTTCTTCGATGCAAGTCTTCATGCTCATTTTTCCACTCTAGATGGGCATTGGTCCTGGCTGACGCGAGGGTTACGACGAACCGACAGCTACTGTCGTTTGACTTCAAGCCTTCGCCTGAAGACCCCGGGCGCCTCATCGAAGTCGACATCCCTGGCTCAGGCTTTGGACTCGACAATTGGGAATATCCGGATTGTAATGTGGATCGTGCGAGAGCACGTCTCGAGCGGGAAGCGTGGATACAACCCAAGACCGTTCGACCGCAGACCGTGCAGTGTGCCGCGTGTAAAAAACAGGTTCATGGTTACCCTAATCGGCCAGAGTACGATATGATGCGGTGGCAAGACCATCGGGATTATTGCCCTGATATCCGGCATCAGATGAAGGTGTGCATTCTGAGGACGCTGCTCCCCCGGCGCAGGGAGTTCATCCACCCACCCAATAGCAAGGATCCGGTTGAGATTGTACCGCCGGAGGTTTCGCGGAATCTTCTTGAAGGGCATCCAGAAATCATGGAGTTTGCGGGAAATAAGGATGCAATCAAGAGTCTTCTTGCTATGTATAGTTGAATATGCTGTATCACTTAGTGAATGTACTGTATACTTGTAGTACAAAATGATGAATCTCTCTCACCGATGAAAGAGAAACACAGTTTCGAAATGAGAAACGGTTGGCATTGATCTGCATGCGCTGCTATTGGTAGAAGTAGGCTTTGAGCCTAAAGGTTCGAACTCTCAAGCAGTTGAGATTTGGGCAAGATTTGAGTTGAATCGGAATGATCGTGGCGGCGGATCACGCATGGCAGACCTGTCACCTCGGAGTAGGAAGCGGGATGGATACTTAATTAATTAATTAATAATGGCTTCTCCACCAACCACCACCGTCAAATTTCCGAATTCTGAATCGCCTTTGACCTGTCCCAATACGCCCATTTTGTACAGCGTCACTATTTCGAAGAGTCTCTAAATTTGGTGCGGCATCACTATGACCGAAAATGTTTACGAACGTCGAGTATGGACAGAATACGACATTCATAGGAGTACGTATTCGGCCTATTTGTGAACAATGAGTAAATTCCTGACGCAGCAAACAGTCAGATATCATGGGAGCAAGAGAGTACGGAGGATTATGGAGACGCGACGATGAGAGAGCGATTTTCGTGCCTTTTGCACAGGCATCGCCGAGTATTCAAGTTCTGATTCTTCTTCAGCCACTGGATTCTCTTTAGGTATTGTTACGAGTAACACCAAGAACTAAACCTATACCTGGTATGTTCTTTGTGTATATTTCTGCTTGCGCTCAGGCTCATATATGGCACTAGTATTTCGGATTGCAAAATTATCTCGAATAGCCTTACCGTTGACGGCTTGCGGCATATCTGTATCAATGAACAGGCTCATCGTAGCACAGAACCAGTACGTCATTATCATATATGTCGTCTGTTGAAGGGCTCAGGTCTACATCAACCTACTGCGAAAGGGAACTCAAGTATAGTAAGCCGCTGTTCATACTCGCGTTCTTTGAGGAGTGATGACACGGCCTTTAGAGGGAAGCCCAATGGATGTCAAGATCACTGTGAGCTCTGGCTCGGTCTATGATGACGACTTGGGCTCCGTTTCCGCGGTACACCGGGCATTGAAATCGGTCCGGCATGATAGGAAACACGCGCCTCGTCAACGGTCATCTGGCAAGAGTCCTCCTCTTCTATCGGGAGCCGAGAACCTCTTGGGCACAATTGATGTCCCAGCCCTTCGTGAAGTCGTTCTCATAGCCACTAATGAAGGCTTTTACGTTCCATGCCTTCTCAGTGGTATCTTGACAGCACTGTCCAAATTGATACGTCATTCACATTGTTCGCTCAGTCGACTCTCTCTTGTCAATGTAACCATTGATAGGGACAAGCTTCTATCAGTTCTGCAACTGACGCCGTGTCTTGAACAACTTTTCATTAGATTCCGTCCATGGACACCTGATAATCAGCCGGGGATGATGTTTCTTGTGGAAGCAATGGCCGATACCGTACCAGGGGATGGACGAGTCCAGCACTCCGTAATTCCTTCTCTGACTAGTCTTGGCATCGTGTTGGAAGGAATTGATCATACGAATATCACCTTTTTTGATGCCAAGCTTGTTGCTATGATTTCGTCGCGATACTTATCTGGTGGTCTCAGGAAACTCGCCCTGCGCTTACATGGAGATCAATGGACTTGCGACAGATATTTCTGACAGGATGCACTTAGAGTCGCTTCTTCAAAGTGGACTTGCGCTTGAATTCACTATAGAGGGCCGGATGCTGTAAAAAAGTATAATTTTTTGATTCAAATACAGATGCCATCTTGAATTGAACGAGAGCTAGTGTGTGAACGATGGTAGCTGTTATTCCAGACGGTCGTTGCTCCATCGACATGCGTATAATGCTCAGCGAAGCAAGTATATTTCAACGGTCAATCTGTTGAGCCATCACCATTCTGCTCCGCTATCGCTATCGAACCTCTCTCGCCTCTGGCGACCCGAAATGGAAAAATGAAAGCGACCTGCGGGAGAAACAAACACGTGCACAAATGCAATGGACCAGAAGTACAACTATGAAGAGCCCACTGTCAATATAATACTAACCGAGGCTACCTTCATTTGAGATGGTATATATTGTCCGACTGCATACGAAAATGAGACCAATGCTTGCCCTTTATTCCATGGGTTTTGCTCAGTAAGATATCTCTTTACAAGTGATACCGGTGGAATTGCCAAACGCCCTAAAGCATCTTCTCACAGAGCTTGAGCTCATCGAGCATCTGGATCCCTGGTAGACGGGGCAATATGATGACCTAGACGGTGCCTTCGTGAGTAGGGTTGAGGGATGGTGCGGCACATACACCGCGTCCTCTGGTGTTCCTGTAGATGGTAGCGTTATATACCGACCATCTCATACTAAGCCCGTGTCGTAATAAACGTTACTTATGTAGTAGCATCGATTTCATGAACTCGGTAAAGGGGTTTTGTCCATGTACACGTGGAAAATGTGTTTCAAGCCGTGGATGTTCCGTAAAAGTGTTATTGACTGCTCTTGCATGTCGGAATTCTCGAATGCGCGTGCGGTCGCGAGGTGAGCTGTCGGGAATAGCGGTGGAATATTGGTGTAATCGTTGTTTGAACTACTACGGGCGCTGAATGCAGTTATCAAGGAAAGCGTAAGGCTGACGACCCACATACTACTGACCAGTTATCTACACAATTTTGTGCAGAAGTCATGGCAGTATCGCAAGAAGGAAGTGAAATAATGCGTGCTGGTGCTGAATTTGTAGCGTCTCGCTGCATGCTCATCTGTTCCGCGAGTAGACAGGCGGAGATCATCGAATAATCTGGCTTCATGTCCTCAGAGGCCGTGTTCATGAAGGTTGCCACTACCGCCCAGACGATCTTTTATGTACCGTGCCGTGTAATCATTCAGTCCGAGTCTAAACATGACAAAGGACATCAGCACAAAAATTACATCGAACTTCGTAAGCCCTGACGCAAGTTCCAATCGCCGTGCTAATTGTCACTCTGGCTTGGAGCAGCCGTACCATCTGAATCAGCATCGATATGATAACTGTACTAGCGCAACGCCCCTGGAAGCAGTATCACTTTGGAATGTAAACGAGCTTCCAAGTCGAGTCAAGAACTAGCACTGATCGCTCAGCAGCTTGAATAGTCTGAATGACGACAATCAAATTTATATGTTCCAGCATCTGGCAAATGTACAATCAAGGGTTCGGCCTTCAACGTTCAACGCACAATACGACCATTACTTGAGATACGTTTTCGCCACGTCCGTAACCTTGGGATCGATTTTAGCCAAAATCTCCAACATCTCTCCCTAAACTCGAAGTATCAATAAATCACTTCACGTCTGCCACGGCGGAATTACTCACCCAGACTTTATCTTGCACGATTTTTCCATCCTCGCTGATGACGAAATCACTCTCCTCCACGACCTCCGACATCTGGATAAATTTACCACGAAGTTTCTCCTCGCCGTCCAGACAACCAACAGCACCGTAAACGAGCTGTCGGCTCCCTTCTTCAGTCGTGAAGCAGAGTTCTTCCTCTTCCTTCCGCATGGCTTCCGCCTCATCAGCGGGAATAGTAGTTCGGAGGCCTGAGTGACAGAATCCGGGATTGACGGAGTTCACTGTGATCGTTGGGGAAGACGGGACGTGCAGTTGCAGGGATCGGGCAAAGAGCACGTTGAGCACTACGAAGACGTGAGGGTCAGTCCGTATCGAGATCAGTGAAAGCGCTACGAACGTTTGGAATCAAAGTATCGGCGGTCCATGACCCTATTAGCAGGTCAACACCAATGCTACAATACTGAAAGAGATCGAAACGCACTCTTTCGTACAATAATCTTTGTCTGACAACTTCTCGAGGATGCTCGGGCCAGCGATAACGTCCTTTTCGATAGTCGTCCAATAGTGCACGTCGCTCGCAACGATCACCAGTCTCGGGATTACAGAGTACTTGCGAGCTGTCTCGAGAAGCTTCGGGATCATACGGATGGCGAGTAGACCAGGACCGAGGTTGTTCGTATGCAAGCTAAGAAAGCAGTCAATCCTCGTCCGTTCATAGAAGATACCACGTACGTTCTCTCCCACCCCTCCACTTGCTCGTATTCCCAAGTCGCCATACCAGCATTCTCTACGAGGATATCCAATCGCTCCAGTTCACGTTCGGCCTGGTCGGCAAAGGCGATAACGCTGCTGAAATTGGCGAGATCAATAATCCATAGCTCTGCTTTTGTGTAGCCAGTCTCTTGCTGTATACCTGCGATGATACAAGATCGTCAGCCGCCACCGTAGATCTGACAAGCGCAAAAACGTACGGGTGAGAGCTTCCTTCCCCTTCGTTTCATCCCTGGCCGTCAACACCAATCGAGCAGGATTCATTTTAGCAAAGTGTTTCGCGGCTTCGAAACCAAGTCCGGCGTTGGCGCCAATAAGAACAAGTGTCTTCCCGCTCAGATCAGCGGTGACGACGGCGGGCATTGGTCTAGTCTGGTCTGCGAGCCATTGTTCGCGAGTTCTGGGAGCCATGGTGAGAGGCGTTAAAGAGTCGTATACAGTTCATCGCTTTATACGGGTGATGCACCATCAGATCGGAGTCCTTGTGGCGCTTCTGAATTGCGTATCTTGCAAGGTCGGAGTTTATACGAATGTCGTGCCCTGAACTGCCGTCACACAACGGAGCGTAGGACCGTATTTATAGACTGATGAAAGAGAAGCATGAAAAGAGGCGTCCTGAAGGGAGGGTAAGATTAGGGAGGTAAACACTAGTGATCCCTAAAACAGCCCCAAAGTCAGTGGTAGGACAGTCTATATATAAACCATTACGAACAGTCTGTGTAGCCAATTGCACAATACGCTAGCACTGCAAATAGACTTGCGTTGCAATTGGAGGCTTCAAATACACTTCTATACATAAGAACCGGGATGCCGATTGAAACTGAGCGCGCGCCCATATTCTCGGGGCGCCCGGAAAAGAAGTAATGCGCAGCTAGAAAGTTTTCCCAGTCGGATAAACGAAGCTTTCGCAATTCCAGTGAATAAGCGACATGCATAATCGAGAATTGGAGTAGCACGAAGTGGGTCGCTCGAGGGTGGAAATATAGTGTCATTACTCATGTATGATTACCAATGATCAAGTCATCATACCGTGGTCCTCGGAAGTTGTCATGCGCTATTTGTTGACACAGAGAATAAGAGCTGGATTGACGCAGGGGGATTCGGTCACTCGGGTGATAGTAGCATTCGATGCTGCGAAGGCTGGAATCCCACCCGGGGGGTATGAAAATGCTGGCTCCACGCCGTTATATAGCCTCGCCGTCATTTCACCGCTTGCTGAAGTGGATCTAGTTCCAGTATGAAAACTCGCGTATATAACCACAGAGACCAATTTCATACTTGTCAGTGCATGTCCATACTAATTGGCATATGATGACCCTCGGTTTATCGATTTGTATATTGACAAGGGGCATAGGCCAATCAGAGTAGGGTGCAAGGATGGGTATTGAGGGCAGTTGTAACACTGCAGGAAGTTACAACACAGGGATTAACGAATATCTCAAAAACGACGCCACAGCACGCACCTGGAAGGCGGGGATCTCCTTATATTACTGCATAACATTTCTCCTAGTAGTCGTGAGCGGCGCCGTCGCAAATGTCGGGTACCGACTGTAAAATACCATGAGTAGGTCAAAGTGGGGGAAGTATACAGGACGCACATGCACAGGCTCACAGTACCACCTGTGATGTGATCGATGAATACAGTGAAAACGGAGAAAAGATCCAGCGAGCTGCCCTACTACCTGAGCCATTGAACGAATTCTTTTTTGAAGCCCTTACTGGTGCATGCGACCGTGGGTTGAACAGGATCTAAGACGCGCCAAAAGAAGGTGACTAGACTATATGGGCGTCGAAAATCAGGAAACGATCGCTGGGGGACGAAAAGATCGCGTTTTCGTTGCCGCCCATAACGTAGTGTCGTCTGGAAATGTTGATATTCTTGCTATATACGCGTAAATCCGGAGTTGAGCAGTTTCACCGTCCGATATAGTGGCATTCCCGGTCCAGTCCAAAGCCAAGAATCCCATGGACGCTTTAAGAGGAACGAGATCTACAGAATTATTTCGTTCAGCACCCCAAAACCGCTCCGTGCTCAGGTTGGCGCACCTGTCCAGTAAAGTCCACATCAATCCTCCTTTCTCTGTAATCCAGAATCGCGAGGAACAACGAGCAGCAGGTACTATGTAGTCCTTCAGCAAGCCAGCAGGGTAAGGAGGGCTGAGCGCCGCAGTGGGATGGCGGTAGGATGGCAGAGCGCGTCGGACCTTGAAAAGGGAATAGCACGGAACGGCTCTCCGGGCCGATACTCATGCTGCCAGCCACATCTCGATTCGACGCACCAGACATGCCAACAACATTCTATCCGTATCAGACGCTCAGAGATTGACGTACTGATATGTTTATCGGCCACCATCGACGTAGAGGACCACATCGGTACCCTTGGCCACGGTTGACGAGCTGGATTTAACTGAGTGAGTCATTGTAGTGCATACTATGGTCGCAATCTGACCTTATTATTAAAAATAAGGAGATCGAGACCCACGGTGGGATCTCTTTACTGTACATCATGCGACAGTAACTTCCAACAAGCCTAAGCCATGTCTTTGAGATGGCTTGTAAATGTAGCGAAAGCCTGAAATCCTAAACCCGGAGCCGACGTTCTGCACCATTACGGCATGATGATTTCACTCAGGCGGGAAAGAAAATCTGGTCATGATCATCTACAGTGACCCGTCTGATCCTGATGCTGCAATGATGCATTAACTGTCACGACTGTCGACGGAGATGGCGAAAGCGAAGGAAAGTGGAGTCTCAGTAGCGCTCGTACGTGTCCATACTGTTGTGTTCATACATCGCTTAACAAAAACAGATCACATCTGGCACTAACATACAGGATATAGGTCGCCATGAGGAAGTGGCACTGATTAGGCCCCAATTCTCCACAGTATGGTACTCATTCATTATGTCACATTAGAACAATAGCGACCTTTGTGGCAGCTATTTCCACAGAATTCCGACATATATGAGCTCGTCGATGCTAGCCGTATATGTGAACAAGTCCTTTTTTTTTGACGACCCTGAACGCTTTCTGACACATCTGTCTTTCACCTAACGAACTTCATTCAAGAAGCATTTATGCTGATAATCTGGGAGCGAAGGAAAATATTCATGAAGCTCGCACAGCAATATCAGTGAGTGACGTCTTACCTGGCCTACTCAATATTCCTTCGTAGATAATCACAGTATTTCGCAGGTGCACGACTTATTCTAGCAGCGTGGTCATAAGAAAGGTTTAGATTGCGATAGTAGGCTGGACAGTTTTTTTTACATTTCCTGACTGAATCTAAATGGATACATTCGCTTCCTTGGTCGCAGTTTCACGATGTGAGAATATAGTTTACTTGTGTTTCATAGTACAACCTATACATCAGACAAAAATGAATCATCAGCGGGTATCGACTCCTCGTGAGTATAGAAGTTTTCCAAATTTAAGACAAAGATCGTGGTGACCGCTGTTGTTCTAAGAATTTAGATCATCATGAGCTAGCCGATCTGGGAGAAGGATCAGGCGCTTAGGTACGAGACCTTCGAAGCCTGGCTTAGGAACGTATCACACAATCCTTATAGACTCCTGAAGAGTTGCGGTGTAAACTGTACAGCTGACGGACCAGGGTTACCTGAGGTAAATACACTTCTTGATACCCCATGGAAAACTACAGCAAGTGAAGATATACGGCTGCGTACAACAAGGCGAGCCCGGCGAAGTTTAAGCCAGCTCAAACACAAGGAGTAATTTAACAGGCATTCTGTACATATACGTACCATAAGAGAAACACCTAAGAGATCCATATAATGTTCTTCGTAATTCTTGCAAAAATTCGGTGCCGACTACTTTCTGCCTCGGCGGCTGCCAGTGGAGACTGGAGACGGTCTAGAGTGTTGGGCCTTGGCAAGTTCATTAGTACGATTCATCAACAATTTAAGTTACTGCTTAGAGGCACCAAACGATAGAATCCACTTTGATACACGAGATATTCACTAGACTGATACTGCCCCCGCAATGCCCGAGATCGGTGCCACAGAGAGATTCTTAGGGTCCATCAGGCCCCATGTCATTGATCTTTGCGGAAAGCTTTCCGATCAAGCCGTAACACTTCTGCAATCACCCACGATGATTATCAGCCTTGAACGTTACATGCTTTAGTCTTTCTCTCGAAGTTCCTGATTTTAATCTATCTATGCAAGCTAAGCATGTTGCAGTGGTAGCGCCTGAGCCTGTGTTTCAGCTGGATGTCTCACGCTGTGGGGCGGTCGGCGCCACCTGGAGTATTAGCCTGTAATGTGAAGGCAAGTGTGCATTAACTTGAAGCTGCTTAATACAGGCTGGTGTCCGTACAGACATCGAAACAAGAAGATTGGAATAGCAGTTCTCACCACGGGATCTTCTCCGAACCCGTTACTGATTGAAGCAGTCGAATCTTTGGAATGCAATCATGACCATTGACGAATACCAAACACATATACAATGTTGATGAAAAAGTACTTGATTGAAAACATTCGGCAAGCGTTCGAGGGCGATGCATAGCATAGCTACTTCCCAGTCTATCAGCGCTTAAATTTGCGCGTCAAAATCATTAGCATAGTATTCCTTGCACTCATCATCAACTCTGAGATTGATAATGGTGGAAAATCCAGGCTTCGACGGGTATGAGGCAATGATCCGATTTCATCACTGACGCTGTGACCTTCGAATTATTTTCTATGTTCGGTACTTTTAAGGTATGCAACTTATACTCATTTACATAGGTCGCCAACCTAGCATACAGCTGATAATTTCCCAGTGGCCTACGCGTCTAGACACACGTCAAAGCCGGATGGAGAAAAGTAATATGCAACTGTCCTTTGGATAGCATATGAGTGATTAGCGCGGCAAGTGCTGCCATCTGTGCCTAGAGGGGTTCGTAATATCATAGGGCGGTTATTTCAATTGAGTCCATTCTTTACGAGTAACAAGACTGATATTTTTCTCTTCGTTTGCATCAGAAGTATACATGCGGTGGCATGCGTACTGCGTTTCGAATGCAGCGTCTGTCGTTCTCATCATTGATTTCTAAGCCCCAGATGATCCTGCTTGTACGGTTTTGATCTCATGCTGATCCGGGACAGCATTCCTTTCCATTATCTTTCTTTCGGCGGCCTGTCTAAAATATCCTTCAAACGGATGGACAACTACAGCACTGGATTTCAGTATTCACGCAGACAGATGCGATGACGGTTTGCGCTAAAGGCTTCTCAAAGGTAAGAGTCTACCCATCGGAGCTTGAATCCTGGGCTTAAACGATTTTCTGGGTGATTTTTTTTTTCCGTTTGCTTCAGCGTCCACAGCTACTCGGATGTCCTCTCATATGCCTATACCGCACCTAGGTGCCAGCACCTATGTTGAGTCGAACAGCATCCCGTTTTCGCAATATCATTCTCGAATACCTGAGCCCATGCCTCATACACCGACAAACCAGACGTGGGAGTCGGTGGACGACGCAATCTCTTTCCCCTTCGTAGGCTTTGTTATTGTGTCGACACAGTTTTTGAAGCTTATTTCACTCTCTTCCAAGATTTCTACGGCTCCAAGTAATTCGTTCCCTTGCTACCAAGAGACCTACTCGATGCGGCCGTTTGTGCCATGTGGAGTGCGGCAGGTGCGTTCGCCTAGGCGGGGTTTGAGCACATAATCTGATTTCCATTCGTAGAGACGTTCGGGAGACGACGATATGAAAGTCACCGCAGAAAGGCTAGCATCACTGCAAAGAATTGAGATGGAATTGGCGAGACACCATGGAGTGGACACAGCAGCCTTTACTGGAACAGAAGAGGCCGAGGAGGAGCTGGAGGCACTATGCGGAATCAAGGTTCCCATCCCAAACATAGACTCTGCAGAGCTTTTGGAACACATACGCAACAAAGCGCATTTGCACTCGGACGCCAAATCTGAGCAGGCGCTGGATAATCTCCGTGAACTACACCATCTTCGTTCGAAATTCTGGTCCCTTCTGCAGATTGCCCGTATCAAGATGATCATACCAAAATCAATCTCTGGGGTAAGTGTCACTCCGTCTGTCTAAGCATTAGTACTTACTAATAATTGCTGTTTTGTAGTCACCGTATCGTCACCCCGACACCTCCCGTTTTTGGGCTGTGATTATTGGAATCGATGACTACGAGTCTTACCCGTTGCGTGGTGCAGTATCTGATGCACTGCTAATGAAGGATTATTTGCAGAAAGAACTTCGAATGCCAGCTACTCGCATTGAATGTCTTCTTTCGTCTAATTATCGAAACGCTATCTTTCCCTCTCGCAGAAACATCACTCGAAAACTTCTTAGTCTTGCTACCGACTCGCAGATTGAATGTGGCGACAACATCATTATCTTTTTCTCGGGTCATGGAACGAGTTACTCTTTCTCAGAGGATCCTCAGGGTGCTGATGGGATACCCGATGCCAGGAGATCGAGCCGTTTCGCATCTCCCATAGAGGCACTCTGCCCTGCTGATCGCGGAAAACCCGACGATTGGGGTGTACCAATTCCAGATATCTCTGACCGAGAGATAAATGGTATTCTCCATCAAATTTCTCGAAACAAAGGGCATCAAATCACTGTGATACTGGATTGCTGCCATTCCGGTAGTGCGACGAGAGACATCCAGGCTGAAGTCGAAGTGAAAAGGGTAGCCCCTCTGGGTTCACCGGAAGAAATGCTGAATACTGCACAGGAGAGTTTGTCGGGATACCCAGATTATCAGGACGTCTTTTCAGAAGGTTGGCGGCCCGACAACTCATCTCATGTGACATTGGCAGCTTGTAGTGGTTTTCAATTTGCGGTGGAGACGCTAGTGAAGGGGGTGTACAACGGTGTCTTTACACGGTCGCTTGTTGATACTCTCCGGTCAGGTTACTGTAAAAAAGAAACGACTTACGTCGATCTTCATGGAGCCTTGCCCTGGTCGCTTCTACAGCGTCCAGTGGTAACCGGGGATCACAAACGCGAGCTTCTGTGGTATCGGAAGTAGATTTGATGATTGGGCTGGCATAAATTACAGGGGTATACAGTGAGTTTGATGTTAATAACATCCATAACATGCTCCCACCTTATTTGACGATATCTGGTCCTAGATGGATCTGCTTCCTCCAATTAGCGAAGTTTTCGGTACTGGGTTTGGATGACATTAGCTCCTACGCATACATTTCTGACTCAGCCGTAGCTTAGCCACTTACGAGGTACATGTACTGGGACAATTTTAACAGGTCTTCACCTCGGAAATAGGGAAAGAGATTGCGTTGAGTTCCTGATATTCCCGATTTCCTATTTCCATACATCACCAGCCATGTCTTAATTCTGTAGAAATTTCCTTGACTTATTATCAGATATTTCTTCCATTTCTGAGTCGAAGTCTCGCATAATGAATACATACTTTTATAGACTTCGGATAATATGTATGCTGAGATCAAGGCCAAAATAAGACAGCTCTTCGCATGTACAACCGCAGTCTCCCCCTGAAATCGTTGCATCTCACACTTTCACCTTGTCATCATCACTCATAGCTCAAAACATGTTGGAATTGCAACTTCAAGCTTATGCCGGAAGATTCCCAAATATTCAGCTTACTAATTTGTCACGATTCTGAGACAATTTTAGGTACTTTGGGTAGAATATTCTACATACCTTTGTAGTATATAAGGAGCTCATTCCGAGCTCAAGTAGTTAACAATTCAGTATATTTCCTACTGCAAGCCTCCCACTGCATTAGTTACAACAATACATGCTAAGAATACATATATTGGCCACAATTTACTATGTCATGTTTCCATCATGCTATGGCTCTGAAATCAAATATGTAATAATTCAGACTACATTACAAGTACAAGCAGGGTATCTTGTTAAGAGAAAGGTGAGATGAAGCTGCTGTATTGTCATGCTAATTTAGGGGTGACTAGAATTTATCGCACTGCAAAATAATGTCAGTACAATAATATGAGTTCGGGGGGAACAGTATGGATGCTATGATCTGATTTGATTCCCAGGATGTCCAACAGATGGACCTATACGTTACTGCAATTTAATCAGAGTGCACACTGCACTTCGATCTCTGATTCTTGAGGTTGTCTTTGAGGATGTCCAACAGATGGACCTGTACGATAATCAGAGCATGCACTGTGCTTTGGTCTCTGATTCTTGAGAATGTCTTTGGGGATGTCCAACAGATGGACCTATATGTTAATCAGAGCGTGCACTGCACTTTGGTCTCTGATTCTTGAGATTGCCTTTGAGGATGTCCAACAGATGGACCTGTACAATAATCAGAGTGCACACTGTGCTTTGGTCTCTGATTCTTAAGATTGTCTTCACTGGAGTGCCAACCATCCAGTTGTTGGCTACTTACTGCTGCTTGTCTGTCTTCACAAAATCTATGGAGATTTTGTGAGCTGCTGAAATGTGTTGGTGGGCTCTGACCACCCTGGTTCTCAAGTTGATACTCTGAAATTGAGGGTAGGAATTTGCTTTTTGGATTCTTCATTTCTTGGCCTTATATACAAGATTTCTAGTCTATTTTTTTAGCTACCTTCTACTTACTCAGCCAAGTTACTCTGACCGTGCAATAGTCATTCTGAATCCTCATTAGTCATTCTGACTCATGATGAGTACAAATATCCTTCCCTTAATTCTCTATGCTTACCCATCCACTACTTTGCATCAAATAATTACTCAGCAACCTTCATCAGCCTATATCCTTGGTTATTTCTACCAGCCCGGTTCCTGGCCTGACATCCACAGGGAATGAAGAAATGTAACTGCCCTCAGTTACTCTCTGGTGGAGGCATGGATCACTTCCACTTTGATAATAAAAAAAAAAACTACAAGGAGAATATATTCTTAAGAAGATTTTAAGTCATAGTTGGAATATAGACAATAATCATAGTAACTTGTGTAATGTCAATTCTAAATGTCAAGCCAAGGTAGTAAGTTGTCCATATAATAAAGCTTTAAAGTATGGGATATACCAGTTAAGGTCACACTGCATTGCCTCCTCAATGTCCATCCGCACCATTTCCAGTCTAGGTTTGTGTCCTGGCCACAGTCAGCACACAATCTGATCCATGAGCCGCTGTCCTTGACAAAGAAGGGGAAGATGGAAGAGCTTGGCACAGGCAACAAATGTCACTCAATATGGCACATGATGATAACTGTTATTGTCAAACTCTGCATTGAACATGACATATTCATTGGTGGTGAGGAGAATGCAGACAATGACACCATTACCATACCAGACAGGACAGTAGATATCCCCATAGAGGTGTAAGGGCACATCACCTACTGTTACTAGGATAAATGGCAGGTCCAGTTTCCCCAATCAATCTCTGGCAGGCACAACAACAATCTTGCTAGCTGTCTCAAGGGTCTCACCTGGTGGGAGTGGAACACCAGCTCCAAGCACATGCAGTGGAGGAGGGATGGCAAATTTTTCTCCTCGCATGGGACAGGAGTGGATCTCACCACATAATTGGGTGATGGAGGTGTGTCTGAAGACAGTGGTGAAGAAATGCTAAATATCTCCGGTTAGTGTTCTAGTCACTGGGGCTTGGTCATTGTTGTGTACTTCAACATTCTTTAGTGTGGCTTCTACCACCAGTTCCTCCTCTCCTTTCAGTGCCAGGTAGTTGCCCTCCTCCCCTACATCGCATTCTCCCATCTCTCCTATGACACTAGGCATAGTCAAATTTAATGAAATCTCGGTGAAGTTAGGATGTGTAAAAGATTGCCCCAGGTTAGGGAGATAATTTATGAGTGTGTTTAAAGCCATAAGCTCTGGTGTGTGAGGGGGCATGGAGAAGGTGTACCATGATTTCATTTTTATAATGGCTGGGTGAAGGAATCAGTCTCTTTATACTGACTGAGATAGTCATTAAATAGTTTGAAGGGTTGATTAAATTCTTTATGTCATTTAGAAAGGTTCTTTGCTCTTCTTGTGAGTGCTCATGAATTTCATGTGAATGTTTCTTGTTTACACTTCTGATTAGTTGTCAGCTTCTTCTTTGGACATTTCTGACATATGGGTGTCTGAGTCTGGGTCATCTATCTCCTCTGTTTTGCCTATCAATTTGTAAAACTCGGGTGATTCTCGGTCAATGTAAGGCAATAGCTGGAAGGTGGCAACACTCTTTGACATTGCAGTTCTGTCTAACTCCCACAGTTTCTAGGCACCTCCATATGTCCTTCACTCTACCTCATAAGGTCCAAGATAGTGGGAGTCTGTCTTGAAGCGATTAATGGTCATTTCCAATTGACTATTCTGGACTAGTACTAATTCACCTGGCTTGTATTCTGATTTTTGAAGTCACTGTCTGTATCTTTGTATGAACTGTTTGCGAGATTGTATTCTTGTCTTTTTGAGCATGTTTGCTGCATGTTCCAAATCTGCAGGATGATGTGATAGCTGTCGGATGTGTAGGGCCAGTAAGTCTTCAGTTGACATCCTGGATTGGAAGCCTTCTACCATGAAGGTAGCTTCCATAAGGTCCATGGGCAACAAGGGTTCAACACCATGCAGCAGATAGTGTGGTGTATAACCTGTCACACTACTAGTAGTTACTCGGTCAGCAAAGATGGCTATGTCAATGTACTTGTGCCAATTCTTGATTTTTCCATTCCTCTGTTTTGGGCATGATTTGACAATAGCTTCCTGCAACACATAGTGACTGTGCTCAACTGCTCCTGTTCCTGTCTTGTTGTATGTGGAAATTCTGACATGAGGGATCCCCATTCGTTTTACGAGCTGCTCAAATGCTCCTTTGACCTCTGGGCCATTGTCGGTCACTACATGGCCAATAGCTCCATACCTACAATAAATTTTGGTCGAAAAGAATTTTGTGAGCTGAGCAGAGTTGCATCGAGATAATGGGCTTGCTTCCACTACTCCCGTGAGATCATCTCTTGTGCAGACAATATACTCATATTTCCCGGATGGAGGCTGCATCACCATAACATCAATATACACCTTTTCAAATATGGTAACTGGTGTAGAAATGGTTGGTGGCATCATCATTTGATTCAGTTGGCAGCACAGGCACTCATGGCAAGAGGCAACATGCTGATGTACATGTGTCCTTAAATATGGCCAGAACACTCAAAGTCGGAGCACATCAAAAACAGCTTGTTCTCCTTTATGCCCTAGTTTCTCATGTGCTTCTTCTAGAATCTTCTGTCTAGTTTCTGGGTTCAGTATCACAAGTCTTGGGATGGTGTTGCCCTTCCTGTGGAACATTCTCTGATCAGCTGTGACATAGAACTGACATGCCTTCTGCAGGAATCTCTGCTCAGCCTTTTGATTATCAAAAACAGGCATTACCTTATCTTCATGGAACTTCTTGATTTCATACATGAGTTGGTCTTGGTGGTTAAGTCTCTCTATATGTGTGGCATAAACTTGATTCACACCTTGTTGAAAGAGGCATGAGTCAAGTTGTTGCAAGAACTTCTGATGTGGAAAGTGTGCTAGGAGAGTTATGTCATCCAGCCATGAGTCATCATACTCATCATGAGGCTCTTCTTTGTCTGAAGCAAGATCTCATTGGGATAGGGCATCTGGGCCTTTGAATCTGGTTCCTGGCACATGAATTAGTGCGAAATCGAATAACAAAATTCCTTGAATCCACCTGTTCATTGCTGCATTGGGCTGCAAGTCAGGGGCTTCTAGCATACCTTTAATATACTTGGCATCTACTTCCACATTAAGACTGGTCAACCCAATAATAAATCTTCTCCAGGCCTGTAAGGCTCGGAATAATCCATATAATTTCAGCTTGGGTTGAGAATATCTGGACTCTCTCTCATTAAGTGGGATTGACCCATACTGAGCTGGATGTCTTTTCCCTGTCTCATCCACTTGTGACAGAATGAATCCCACTGCTTTCAGGCTTGTATCCACTGAAAGGTATGTGGGCAGTCCAGATTTGTAGTCAATTGTTCTCAAGGCAGGAGCTGTAGTGATCTTGTGCTTCAATGTATCAAAAGCTTCGATTTGTCTTATTCCCCATTCAAAATCTGTGTCTTTCTTGGTCAGTCCTACCAAGGGTTGAGCAATCTTGGAATAATCTTTGATCCAGATATGCACAGTCCCACATAGGCCTAAGAAGCTCTGTACTTGTGTTACCGTCATCAGGGGGGGCCATTTCAGTATTTTCATAACCCTGCTGTCTTCTGGATGTCTTCTGATCACAGAACATTGTTGTCCTAATATGGTCACTCTTGGTTGGTAAATTTGAGTTTTCTTAGGTGAAAAGGTTCCACTGGCACACTTGATCCTGTGCACATCATTGGCATGTTCCCAGATGAATTTACATATGCCTGTGTTCTCTGCTGGGTCATAGGTTCACCTGCCTTGTCTGGGTAACAGGATTGGGGTCCTTTAATTGGCAGGTCATCAATAAATATGTTGGCTGTGTGTGGAATTTCGTCTTGTAGAATGAACACCATGCAATTCTGGAATTCCGCTGGAGAATTGGTGTAACCCATGGGAAGTGCAGTAAGCCTCAATAACCCTAGCGGCGTATAGAAGGCTGTCAAATCTCTAGACTTGGGGTCCACTTTATGGGCATCAAATCCCCAAAACATGTCAAACATTGTATAGCACTGACATCCCCCATAAGGTTCAATGAATTCATCAGGTTTGGGAATAAGTCCTGCATCTCATATTGATATTTTATTCAAGGGTTGTAGATCATGAATTAAGCATAGGGTCACATTCTTTTTAAGGATGCAAAACCAGCAACTGCAATATGAAGATTGGCTGGCTTCATACACTCCAGCCTCAATTTTGCTCTTCAGAAAGTGAATCACCTTCTCTCATATTCCTGGTGGGTGACACGCTCGCAACATGTCTACCCATGTAATTTTGCAATATGTATGAATACATACATTGGATAACGGCTAGTTACTGAGGTAACCCAAAATACAGAAAGAGTGCAGTACTATACACATAGAGCACAGTGTCAAACACACAGAGTGCAGTAATATACCTATGGAGCACAATACAGAGTCATGTGCAGTACAGCCTCAAGTGACAATTAGTAGAGTGCATGCTCTAACTTAGAGTGATACTGGTTGAGGTCACACTAAGTATGAGAGCTCAGTACTTGATGTTGAATACACTAGAGGCAGATCAGATATGCGGTCTAAGGAATTGTTGAGAGACAGACATGATATGAGGAGGATTGATCTGAGATGCATGCTGCATGCATATATAAAAATAGCCATAGAGCGCAGTGATATCAACATAGCATGTGGTATAACAATGTGCGCATGTGCATGCAAGTCTGAAGTGACGATTGGTAGAGTGCATGCTCTAACTTAGTATGATACTTCAGTGAGGTCACACTAAGTACAAGAGCTCAGCACTTGATACTGAATGCACTAGAAATGGATTGCATACATGCTCTACAGCATTAATAAAAGACATGTCTGATCTCATGAGCACTACGTGACACAGTGATTGATGACGCACAGGGCCCCAATTGCATGGCACGCTGCATGCATGTCCCAAATAATGCCTCAGCATAGATAACTCTGAGAGAAACCAGTTTAGCCGAAGAGAGCAGTGCCTAGGATTACCATGGGTATCTACCGCCAACCAGAGAAACCTAGAAACTCAACATTAGAATGGGATACAGCCTATAGGATTGGTTGTCACTCCAAGTATCCTCTGAGGAAATGACAAGTGACATGCCAATGTATAGAGCACAGTTTGAGTGGAGTATCAACCATGAGGAAACAGAGTCTGGTCTTGAGATAGGCCTCCAACCAAGTGTCCAGCCCCAGGCATGCTATAACAATGCATGCACATTGTGAGGGATAATGTTCCAAGGTTCTAACAGTACTGTATCAGATTGTATCAATGTGTAGGATGTAGAAATGTATAAATACTGTAGTGTAGATGTAGAATAGAAGTTTTGAGCCCACGGTGTAATAGTGCAAAGCTTTTCAGCCACTCGCTCTAGCACTTAGAGTAGTTTGGAACTTTGAGAGAGAATACAACCCATACCTGATATCTATTGTGTGAATTGAGTTGTGTGCTTAGATAAGAAAATAGTGCGGCACTCCGTGCAGAGGTTCTGGTTTTGGTTTGACTTGCTGTTACAATTTATTCACATTTTCTCCGATTTTCCTCATATAAGTGCCCAAGCGTTTATCTTCACTATCTAATCACCACTATCTGATCCACATCTTCACCTCACCGCACCAACTCCACACCTATAACCATCAACTACCATTCTCTCACTATGGCTTGCTTCCATCGCAAGGTTACCACTCAACCTACTTGTCATACACTCATTGTTCACTCATTGCCGCTTACCGATGGACTTATTATTAGCACACAGACTTTAGTATATAAGTAGCACAACTCTTGCTGTAATACCTCAGCTTTGAGCTATAGTTTATCAATACCAATCTTACTCTCTCAATGACTAGCACCTAGTGCCACATCTCAATGAGTCCATCACTACAGCTTTACTTAGGTCATTGGTGTCAACCAGTATACAACTCTAAAGTTTATGCTTGTTTGGATCACATGGGATTTGGGTCTAACACTTGCGCTCTGTGAGAGAATAAGAGTACCATGTCTTGAAGGTCACCCTTTTGAGTTCTTGAGGGCAGTTGTGTGATGCACTACAGGTGGCAGAGGTTCAAACTCTTTGGCTTGTCGGATGGGGTTTCTCTGGATTGCATAGGTTCAAACCCTGTGAATCTATGATCAGTTAGAAGCTCAAGCACATAGGTTCAAACTCTGTGGCTCTTGTGGAAGTTTCGGAGTTTTGTGTCAGTGTAGACACTTCTCCACATGTTTGTGAAGGTTTTGGTTTAGCGCGTGATGCACAAGGTTTATTAGTGTGTTGAGTTTAATAGGATTTGGTTTCTGCTTAGAGTGCAGTGCTTTAAGTCATGTTTTGTGTTTTAGTTGTTGTGTGCTGTGTTTATTAGAGTCATGTGCGACTTCTAGAGAGCTGTGTATACATTTAACAAAGCTGTGTCTTGTTATACACCCTTGCCTTGAGGCCTGGCAGTGGAAGTCGCACCCTCTTGTTCTTGAGAAAAGCCTTTGGACTTAGAGAAGTCTAGATATTATATGAGAGCTATTGCTTTGTGTGTATCTTAGAGATATTGAGAACTCAGTTGTATTGGTTCACTACTTTCATCACATTAGAATCCCCCCATGAACTTGAGCATGTTTGTGTGTGTAGTGTTGGGTGTGGGTGTGATCAGTGTCTTCGACACTGTTGCATTTCTAGTTCTGTGCACTCAGACAACTCTTCAGTGGTATAGGAATATTCTTGTACTCCCAGGGGGTGTGCGATACCACGGGCATAATATAGTCCAAAAAATATTCTTGACTAAATGTCCCTCGGTCCTTCTCATCATAAGGCAGGGTTGCTTCATTCAGCACAAGCACGTGTTTAAATAAAATTTCTTCTTCTGGCCACAGGAAGCCATCTTGGTTGACATTTAATTCCCACATTCTCTCTTCAGTGAGTTGGGCCATTGGCATAAATTCTGGGGTTTGTTTTGGCAAAGGAGTAAGGGACAGTAAGGGGTCCCTAGGTATAGTCCTTTGTACACATGCTTCTTCTGGGAATGTGGTGGATACTGGCTTGATTTTCTGATCTACACGTTTATACATTGTGAATGCATGAACTTGTTCTTGCTGGATCTCCGAGCTGACTTGTGCCATATCTTCAGCAGGCACAATAATAATGTCATCATCCTCGAAGGGGTAGTCAGATAAGGTATAAATCCGATTTTCATCATCACCTGAATAGTTTTGACGATCTCATGCCAAAAAACAGCTATCAGCCAATTCAATCATTTTGCGGCATCTTTTTAGTGGCTGTCATGGTCCAGGTACCCATCTCGGCCATACTCCAGAATACTCTTTAGTAGTCTGATCATCTTGCATCACTTGTAAATATCCTATGAAAATTGGCTTCCTTGCTGAGAGTGTGAGTCTGTAGGGGGAAATCACTTTATTTCCCATTTCCCAGAATATACTATCAGTCATCAAGTAATTACTACAAGGGATCACCAAAGATGGGTGAGGTATGAAGGAATATTTCATAGCTAATAGTCGGTCTGTAACTAGTGAGCTCAAAAGGTTTTGAAAGGTTGTACAATGAGAATAGAGGTTGAATTTGAAGTGGTCTGAATGTGCATAAATAAACAGTAAGATATTAAAAAGATTTGTACTTGTCAATGTTGTCAAATGTCTGCTCGAAGAAAGGTATTCCAGATCTGAAAGGAATGTTAATGTGGTATTCATGGGGAACGAAGTGATAGAAAGTACCTGCTCAAGCTTCTTACAAGTAGTAAGATAAATCCAGTTTATCACCATGAAAGGCACGTTGTCTCCCTTGGTCATTGTAGTACTTGATGGGATCAACATAGCCCTGATCAAGGAGTGTACAAATTTGCACAGAGAGGATGGGTTCGGCAGCATGGGCAAAGCAGAGAGAGTTGGTGAGCTCACCTCACCCTTCGAACTCAAAGAGCACAGCAGTGTGGTAAACAAACTTATCCTTGTTGGCAGTGAGTAGGAGGTTGCAGGGAGGTATGGGCACCCATAAGGTACCAGTCAAGGGTTGGATGTGTAGACATCTGTGGTGGAAGCCTTGAAAATACGATGGGATTTGGGGCAAGAGATATCTGAAAAGTTCATTATGGTAGTAAAGAAAGTGCTGAGCCTCGTCTTCAGGACTAAGCCTGTCAACGGCTTGATGCCACTGCATATTAAGAAGTTGCTTAGTGAGGAGACAAAGTAATTGGTGAATAAAGAGATGAATAATCCAGATATGCGTGATGACAGGGATCCAGGGGTTCTTATAGATGTCCAAAAGATGCGATAGCCTAGGGTCCAGAAAGGAATAGGCCTGTTCGTTGTTAAGAGGGTGGTATGTCTCTAATAAATCTCGGTTGTGTTTAGCATTAGCGACATGTTCTTTGCATGGCATCATTTCTTCTGGCCTCAAGAAAATCAGCACACATGGGGTTGGTGCCTTGTTCTCTGTGCTGGCATCTGTCTGATTGATCTGCAGATTCTTGTTAACTCATGTATCAGCTTGTATGGGGCTACCCAGACTCACGACTCTTATGGCAGTTGAGGCTTCTGAAGCTCCTAGCATGATGAGATTCTGTTGCCACTCGCCGGCATCAAGAAGTCGAGCTTGTTCGGTATGCATGTGGAAAATGGTGAGTCAGATGAGTTTGACATCACTGGTTGTGAGGTGGGGATAAGTCCAGTTCCATTGATTGAGATACATGTCAAGGTCCATCATCAAATCATAAATTTTGTAGGCAACCTTTGATATCTGATACTTGTCAAGTCCTTGCAAGGTATTGTATGGGGTGCCAAATGGGTCGACGAGCTCATTTGGTGCACTGTTCTGTAAGGTGGAGGTGTTGTTGGGTCCTTGGTAGGTCTCCATGACTTGAAAGACAAACTCCGAGTCCAGATTGTTGTGTGGAAAAAGTGAAGATGGCTCTGGAAGGTAAGGTGCATATTCCTGTATCAGTTGGCCATTGCCATTGTGTTGGCATATCGAGTAAGCAATAGCGTTAGTCTCTCCTCGTCCCTCGGTAGTTGAAGTTCGGCATGCAAAGTATTGGTGCTCATTTGGCTGGTCTTCCAGTGCAGCCAAGGTTTGATGGCTGAGCCATACAGGTTCAACAACGTAGGTTTGAGACTTGAGGTTGCCACACGTAAGCTCATCCAGACTGAGGGGCAAATATGCATCTGAATCTCCACTGGAGTAAGATGGAGCAGAGTCTGGGGAGCTCGGAGGAGATGACTCTGATGTCTCATATCCACTTCCATCACTTGAAGAGTTGTCATCATCTGCAGCATATCGAGCGACTATGCAAGGCAAGGATGAGCTCCTGCTTGATACGGGAGACTGAACAGGCATTGTCGTACTCACATTGATTCACCACTTGGGAGCTTGGGGCTGATCTTCAGGTGCTACCATGGCTGGGTTTATCAAAAACTGCCATGGGGGCTCACCCATTTCAATATCGAGGTCGTTTGGGAGGGCTTGCACCATACATATTTGTGTGGCAAAGACCTTCATGACAGGGCTCAGCATAGCATGATCTTCAGCTATGACTGGGAGCATGAGTGTTGGTTCAAGGTCGTCCAGGGTACAGGTGGACAGTGGTAGTAGCATGGATGGAATTGGCATGGGAGTATGAAAGCTCCCTTCTGTATAGTTGATAAATCTCATCAGTTTGTTGTTCTCCATGCGGGGTTCATCAGATTGCATACCTGCTTCAGCCAGAGGGCTCCCTGGGTGCATCAACTGATCCCCATCACCTTCTGCTTCAGCTTCCACTTGTTGTCTCTTCAATGGGGCTCGACCTCTCTCGCTACCGCCCTGGTAGCTCGCTCCCTCCTCTTCTTTGTGCATCAACCTCTTCTCGTCCTCTTCACCATCTTTGGATGACGATGGGCTTGAGTCGACCTCAGTGGGTTTGTAGGCATTCAGCATGAACACAGTTGGCTGGAAAGGTGGCATCTCCATGAGTGGATGAGCTGTTGGTGGGGAATACAGGTTGACACGTTGACACACTCGCAACATGTCTATGTGTGTAATTTTGCGAAATGTATCAATACATGCATTGCATAATGGCTAGGTACTGAGATAACGAAAGATACAGATAGAGCGCAGTGCTATATGCATAGAGCGCAGTGTCAAACACACAGAGTGCAATGATACATGTATGGAGCACAATATAGAGTCGCGCGCAGTATGGCCTTGGGTGACAATTGGTAGAGTGCATGCTCTAACTTAGAATGATACTAGTCGAGGTCACACTAAGTATGAGAGCTCAGCACTGGATACTGAACGCACTAAGATGCAGATCAGCCATGCGCTCTAAGGAATTAATGAGAGACAGGCATGATACAAGGAGAACTACATTGATCTATGACGCGCACCGCACGCGTATAGGAACATAGAGGTAGAGCGCATGAAAAGACGCGCACTGCGCATGTAGATGGAAATAGACATGGAGCACAGTGATATATAAGTTGAGCGCAGTGTCAAACCAATAGAGCGCAGTGTCAAACCAATAGAGTGCAGTGATCAAACCAAGATAGCGCGCAGTGTAACAACGCACACGCATGCAAGTCGTCAGTGACAATTAGTAGAGTGCATGCTCTCACTTAGAATGATACTGGTTGAGGTCACACTAAGTATGAGAGCTCAGCACTTGATATTGAATACACTAGAGGCAGATCAGATACGCGCTCCAATGAATTGATGAGAGACAGACATGATATGAGAAGGATTGATCTGCCACGTGCGTTGCGTGCATATATAAAAATAGCCATAGAGCGCAGTGATATCAACATCGCGCGCGGTATAACAACGCGCGCATGCGCACGCAAGTCTGAAGTGACAGTAAATTCTTCAATTTTGCTCCAACATTTCACGTCTAAGACCTCTAAGGGTGTTGCAACAATTGGAACGGTTCCAACTGTTCCAACAAATCAATATAGTCTGTATTGTACACCACTGTAATATATCTACAGTCTAATCTATTATGTTCCAACGCTGTCTTCCAACACTGTATTCCAATATGCTGTTCCATCAACCTACTTGCAATATGTTCCAGTAAGGTGTTCCATGATTGTGTTCCAATGCCTTGCATCACCTGTAGAAACCTGCACATACTTCAATGCAAACAATGTGAATTGTGAATAAATGTGTTTAGTTCATCATTATATCATGCATACTACATTCTGACTGTCATACCAGACCAGCTTATCCTCTCCTCTTCTTTGGTGTTGCTGGAACAAAGTACCCCTTATGTCCAGGCAGTGCCTTGTATTCAAGTCTACGACCACAACATCAGCAAATGCTGGCTCGCAACCATGTTGAAACACTTACTGGTCCTTCTTCTCCATATTCTTATCCTTTTGACTTCTAGCACTGCGACGTACAGGATGCGGCTCTACTACCACTCTGTCCAAATTTAACAATTAGCCGTGCATATCACACACCCAAAAAAAGACGTACTGCTGTTTTTCTGGCTTTTTCTGACACTTTTTGGATGCTTCACCATCCAGATTTGTTCCTGCCTTCCGTTTGGCCAATTTTGTGGAACAGCCTACTCCTCGATGACCCCTCCCAGCTCCTGATCTGCCACCTTTGCCACCGTCACCCATTTCGCCATTCTTGTTGGTGTTATTATTGTCCTCCTCGTCTCTGCTCCCTCTGTTCTGTGGTCTCTGGTCAACCTCGGTGTGGTCGGTTCCACTATCTTCACTCTCGTTGCTTGTTCCCTCGTCATCGCCAGTGTTGTCATTATCACCATCCCGATTCTCTTCTCCTTTGAGGTCAACATTACTCAATGCTCCTTTCAAAGGGTGGATATGCTCATGTTGACTTTTCGGCATTGCAATTCCTCCACCAGTAACTTTCTCCCACACCTCTGTCATGGATGTACTCTTCATACTCCGTCCACCTGTTTGAACTATCGTCTGAGTTGAAGGAAGGTCGTCTTCTGCCCATTTGGTCGCATCAAGTGCAGGCTCACCTGCGTCGGTTCCTGGATCTGGCTCTTGGGTTGGTGATGTCTTCACCTGGGGCAAAAACACAGCAACTACTCGATCTTTGAAGTAGTCAGCAATATTGATGATGTTCCCCTTGCTAAGCCGGTCGGGATTGCCAATTGGAACATTTGTCGGCACGTCTCCGCTGACATATGTGGAACGATTAGCTTCGATAGCACTCCACGATATTGGTTGTGCATTTATCGCCACTGCCGAAGATGTGGTAAGTAAACAAGAAAACTAGGAAACAAAGTTGTGTACACCACTGCTGCTCCCAAAAGGTCTTGACCATCACTCGCAAATCGCTCACAGAGGTCTCCTCTGTAAATGAAGGGAAGGACGAAGATGCTGGAGGGTCGAATTGGGTGGCATTGCGACGTTTGGCAGAACGGTTCACTAAAAAGCAAGTTAGACTATTCATGGCCAACCACGATAGTATGGATACACGTACATGGAATATTCTGAGTACAGTAGGCAGTCCAATCATCGGTAATACCATCCCACATAGCCTGGTCGACATCAGGGAAACATGAGATTTGGTCCGATGCTGACGAGACACTATGTGTTAATCGTGAATATCTTACAGAAACGATCTAGAAGAACGGGGCCACATACCTGCCCAACTGCACCGTCTCGTTCTCGTCACGGAAGCCCCATAAGAGGGTGAATGCCGCATGACCCACTTGGTTCGCTCCCGGGCCAATCAATCCATTCAACAAGCATGTCAATTCATATATCAGGCGACGTTGGTTCCTGTAGAGAGATGGGCAAGGACAACAACCTTGAAAATTGAGCAACTCACTGATAGATGTTTTGCCCAACTTCCATTTCCTTTGCTCACCCAGCCCATAGACCCTTCTCTTCCTCACTCAGAGCATCATAAATCTGTTTGCACCTCGCTTGAAAGAGTGCAGCATGTTGGCGATGATCCAAACCTCTCCTTGTTTGTTCCTCACAAACTGCAACGTTAATCTCTTCCTTTTGCTCTGCAAGAAAGAGGTCGCGACCAGTGGGCATAGGGATGGGGTTCAGCAACAAAAACTTGGAAGTTTCAGCTTGGTCAGTCGTGGGTGCCGTGGGGACTCCTGGCAAAGATGCTGACAAACAGGTATCGGATGAGGTGGGGAGGAATGGCAATGCCATGTACGCATTGAAGAACCGTTTATGTAGGTGTTCTTTTTCATCATCTTGGCATTGCAAAACTTAGCAGCGAATTTCTGGAGGCAGTTTCAATGGCAGGTTGTCATAGGGAAACAACAGAGCTTACCTTTCTCATGTCCTCCAATTTCTTCGGTTCGAGCGCCTGGTAGAATTCCGGAAAAGCCTTCTCTAAATCAGCCGCCTTGTTCTCCACCCATGTTGAAAGGCCAGTGTCATCTTCAGGAGCAGGCTTCCCATGTTCCCAAACCTTTCCATAGGCTGTCTTTGGGATGTACTCTGCAATACTCTTCTTGATCCAGTCTTCTTGATCTGTAGGGAAAGAGGATTTCGGCGCCATGGGCAGTAAGGTCTAGAGCAAGGTCACAGCGAAGCAGAGAGGATGCAATGAGAGTAAAGTCTTGACCAGATTGAAACAGTCCAACCACCGCGTGCCACCCCTTGGACTGGACAATGAAATGTGCCAATTTACCTTGTTTTACACAATTGCCACACGCGTTACGTCTGGTTTCATTGCCACTTCACTTGTTCAAAACTATAACAACTAACACCAGTCAACATTTTGCTGACCAAGGAGATGTGTGCGATGGAATCTCTCAAATATATCAGGGAGCAAGTAATTAGAATTCGCATGAAACACACCTTTTTTGCCCTGTCTAGTAGCATGCTCTTCGTTCACATTGATCGACTTACCTCAAAAGTTTTTCACTCCGTAGTCCAATCCCGCAATGAGAGGGTGAAACAATTCATTTTTCAAAGTACAAATGATATTTACCATAGCACGTATTATGTGTAATTGAAGTACTTTTGGAGGTATTGCTATGGTCAGGACACAGAGACTTTGGCTTTTCATCTTTTAGGCGCTCTGACTGGTGCCTCGCGTTGGCTTTGAGCCCAGCTCAAGTTCATCCAGTAGTCATCGTCGCTGTCTGCTGCAACACACATATCCGAGGATACAACTTCCCAAGCCTCACCCACGAACTCATCGACTTTGCCCGATTGTATTGAAACCTCCTTGACCCACCACTTGGTTGGTTTCGAACCCTCAACGTAACGAGTACCACAGACAGCCTTCCCAAGACCAGGGCCTCGTATGATAATCCATCGGTGGAAGTCGCATACATTCGGTTCTACAGGTTTGATGGTTGTTGATGGTGTCAAAATCTCCTCGGAGACCGTTCGAAAGATGTGCTTCATTCGGCAGGTCAACCCAGTGAGTTCCATTCAAACCTTTTGAGGTTGTGTTTTGCCCAACATGTTGACACGGAGGTCTCGCTGTGCAAGCACGGGATGTTGGTACCAGTGGCTACGGACGGGATCTGGTGCGGAAGGATCCCAGGCGCTGCCCGTGCCCGAGTCCTCAGACGGCCCAGCATAAGGAGGGGTGACGGACCTAGGTGGTGGCGGCAATTTTCGTTGGAGTTGTTCTGCTAGTTCGTGAGCCAGTACCTGGCCACGCTCGACGTTCTTCTGTTCGTTCCCACTGCGCTGATACTGTCATGATGGCATGAAAGCAAGTTGATGCCCAAGTAGAGGTAGGCAGTACCGTAATGGTAGACCAGTACTATTGTGATTTTTTTTTTTTAGCCTGTCCTTGTGAATAGAGAAAGACCAAAATTGACTCACGTCTCTTCAACGACTTCGTCGTAATCCAGCCAAACGTCAGTAAACCCACTAGCGGCCCTGTAAGTTTGTAGTAGGCGCACACAAACTCGAAGGCTGCTGAGCCCCGGCTGCTTCAGCAGTACGTCAAGTACTGTACCCACTTGCCCCTTGTAAAGGTGCGCTGTTGTTACCCGCGAATTGTTGCTGGGAAGGACGATGACATTGATACCTTGCCAAGGTGTCTTGCCTGTATACATTTTCTCTGGGGCTAGAGCAGCAAATGCTTTGGGAGGGTTTGTTAAAGCCACAGCATTGCGCCAGACATTAATTTCCTGGCACGAGTGAGAATTGTGTTAACAAAATGAGTGGACACATCTTACCTTGGTGTTTTCTGGCAAGATAAGAACGTCGATGGCCACCACGTCATCAATGCATTGAACGCATCCCAAGCTCCCCCGATTATCTTCTGACAAGAACTTGACACAATTGTTCACTCTGAAATACTTGTAGACGTCAAGCCATCCATATCGACAAACTTTGCCAATATACAAGCAGTAAATGTCTAGCCCTGTGTCTTGAATCTCGATGACTCTTCCCAGTAAGGACAGCTGAGCCTGCACCGAGACCTCGTCAGCTGGGGAAAAAGTCCATTCTTGAGGTCGAGGACACTTCCATAGAGACTGGGAAACCAAAGATTGCACGGAATTGGCTCTGTCAGGGCCGGCATGCGCGCAAGGAGCCATGAACATCTGTACTGTGAACGCAGGAATCAAGCGAGCGAGAGCGATTGTCTTGGGACTAAATTCGAGTATCTGAAGGCCGTCCTCAATGAGGGGTTTGGCACCAACCTGACCCGTGGCAGAGAGCGTATGCGCCTCGTCGCGCGTGGCTACCATAAGACAAGGGACTTGAGGAGTATCATCGGCAGTGTAGCTTGAAATATATTGAGGGATGAAGGCAACATCGTAGCCCCAGTCATGAATCGCTACGATACACCCGACATTGCCTTGGTATACGCCAAGGTCAGGCGTTACCCAATCACCCAGCTCGAAGACATGTATACCGCTGTCAACCTCCATGTCGAGCTCATCTTCGACATTTATGCATTCAATGATTATGTGGTCATCGAAGGTCCGAATGCCTTCCATATTCAAGAGCTGTTCACGTAAGCTTGGGCTAACGTCGCCTCGAAAGTACACCCAGCCGGGCTTGTGCTTGATTATGTCGAGATTCGACATTTCCTGAAGGCCTTGCATGAGAATAGCCTCTTCACCTACCTGTTGGACGTCAGAACAGAGCTAAATCACAAAAAAAAACACTCACAAAACTGTGTAGACGGTAACAGAATGGATCTTCAGGTGCTTGAATGACACGTTCAACTGGCCACGAAACACGTTCTTCCTCGGGATCGTGACGGCACAGCCGTTTAGGCATCGAAAAATTGTCTAGGATGCACCCTGTCAGCCATAAACTAACGATAGAACATACGTGCACACCTTCCACTGCTTGCTTGGCGAAGCGGCCCTGATCCTCTAGGGCATTATTGACATTGATACTCATGTTCGGCTTATTTTTTTAAGCACTGAGGAATGATTTTTATTAAACTAAAGAAAGTACTTATTCATACCTTCATAGAGGTGCACACATTACTCAATTACTCAATTTCTTCTTTGTACCACCGTAGCAACACCAGCCAGAAGGGCCTACCTTCTGGCGTAGTAGTGGTACGAAGGCAAGAGCGAAGGGCTTACCTAATGCTCTGGCACTCTGCGATATTCCCAGCCGAAGCTGGTTTCCCAGTGCAATGGAGTGGCTGTGCTCGGCAAAGGCCGATTGGGACTTAGATGAAAAACGACTAAGTCCCAATCGGCCTTTGCCGAGCACAGCCACTCCATTGCACTGGGAAACCAGCTTCGGCTGGGAATATCGCAGAGTGCCGGAGTATTAGGTAAGCCTTTTGCCCTTGCCTTCATACCACCACTATCTCTTCCCCATCGCTCCCCGCTCGCTCCCGCTCTCCGCTCTCTGCTGCTCCCTGCTGCTCCCTGCCCCCCGCTCCCTGCCGCTCCCTGCTCGCCGCTCGTTGCTTCCCACCCCCTGCCGCCCGCCTGCCACTATGCAGGTCGGCATCATTCTGCCTTGAAGATCTGTCGTGTAAGTGTTTTTTAGATGCCTTTCTCTTATAAACTGATTCAAATTTTTTTCAGAACAAACTTGATGTAACAGACTCAGCTCCTCGCCCCTTGCTTCCTCGTCATCCTTCACTCCACGCTCCCTGCCGCCCACCCGCCCGCCCATCATCGTCATCTCGTTCTCGAGTTGTCGTGTCTGCTTTGGTATATTCATTCCTTCCATGCTTTGACCACGACTAACGCCTATCAGCCTATGTGTAGGTCAAAGCAAGCTATGTATTTGCTGCTTCGTAGGCCTATTCTGTACCCGGACTATTACATATTAGACAATGTACCATACTAGATCAATACAGCGTGAGCACGCAATCTGTCGATCAGTAATTATGTGCCAGTGAAGCAAGGCTGCAACAGCCATGTGGCGAGACTTAACAATGAAATAGAATAAGAAATGGATGTCTAGGTTCATACTTTGCTCGCCTCGTTATCAAATAGTCTGAACTAAAAAACAAACCAATATAGACCTATTGTATTTGGGCAATCTGGGTGGCAGCAAGATGACTTCAAGATAAAAGGCTGTTGTGCCTTCGATATGGACCACCTCACATCTTTCAATTTCAGCCATGCATTTTCCTGTCAAGAGGTACAAAGAAACTCCATACACTTTTCATCTTAGGCTGGCCTGCAACGATTTACCGCTGTCTGCGCAGGAATATGATCATGCTATGAGGTGTAGTCGAGGAGGATATCACGCTCATAATACCGTGACTACGCCTGGTAGTAATATTGGGTTGCAAACAATATCAGTGGGTACATCTTCATATAAATGACTAGTTCTGGCTGATATCGCCAGCAGTGTAGTCGCGGTTGCCCCACAGTCAAGCTTTTCTTTCCTTCGCCAGAGCAGCAGGTTGAGCTGCTGAACATCATCCAAGAAGATAAACTGGCCCGCTCACTCGACGGGAAAAAGCGAGTGGTAGCGAATCAACAGGCAAGAGTCGATAAGGCTAGAATCACTATGCTGTCTCAACAAGAGGTGGCACAAAGTAAGTTATACATTGTTCTGTGAAGAATCTCACTAACATGCCTTTATAGGATCTGGTTTACACTGCGACGAGGCTAAGGCTGACACGTTGCTTATCAAGTACACACGGTGCAAAGAAGATCTCGCATGCGCAGCACATGAGCAGGATCTTAGTGTGGCGGCATTTCAGACGTTGGCGGCTCTGGAGACCTGTACAAGTGTGTTCAAAGTCCCATGAGTTGATCTTGGCTGAAGTTATCTCCTACAGATCAACGGGGCTTAAAGCAATATTTGGTAGCTCAAGGCCTTGTGGATTCTGCTCGCAGAGTGCACCGTCGTTTGTATACTAGTGCGAAAACTAGAAACGGTTCCGCGACAGCTCAGGCTCGCGCCAAAATCTTACCCAAGCTGCGCCCTCATCCAATGCTCGGTGATCATCTGACTGAATCAAGAAGTATTGCGATGCAAGGTAGTTTGTTTCTGGCACCGTTTTCATCCACGCTAACTGCTGTCTGCGAAGGGCCACCTTCTACACCCAAGACCATGCACCACCTTCCTCTGACCCCTCCTCCAACTCGCCGCCACCATAAAAGCAATTTTTTGGATGATCCAGATGAGGAAATAGTGTGCACAGGTGCTCGCATCCGAGGCGTTGAGATTGACAACCTACGTAGGTTTACTTTTACTCTCAGTGGCCCAAGGCTTTCACTGATGAACTCATAGAGCTATTATGCGGACCGACACCCCCTCAGAAGAATTGGGCCAGGGATTTGGACAATGAAGTCATCATTGTCTCCCCTCGGTTGACTGTGAAACGACTGGTGGAGGATAACAATGAAATCAGATCACCTTCGAAACAGGCTAAATACAATAACAACAAGGCCAACTAGGATATCATATATTTTCTGTTGTATAAATACTGGTGACATTGAAAATTTCACTTATATCTCCATGAAACGACGACGAAATCAACGTGCGCTATCAAAGAATGCCAATGTCAAGGTTCAGTCCTTCTCAGTGGGACCCTCAACGTTTACCAGCATTTCTGGGTCTCCGACTAAAGGATCGTCATAGTCAAGAGTCCTCATCGATGCTGTCGATGCAAACCGGAGATGGCACAAGGAGGATGTTGAATCGGTCATAGATTGTGGTGTTAATGTCAGCCATGAGGACCCGATTTCAGTCAAGCGTCCCCGAGTGGAAAGGGGCCCAGATATCGACCTAGATGCAGAGGGGGAAGGCGATAAACAGACCAAGCCAAGCAAACGAGAAAGAACTTTTAAAGAGGTGAGTTAAATATATTCTCATGAGAAGAGGACTAACACTTGAGCCATGCTTGCAGGGCGTCTCTAAAATAATGAAGGAATTCCAACTGAAGCTTGCTACAATTCTTGATCACATCTTGGCCAGCGAGAGCAATGCTACAATTGGGGAAGCATGCCGCTGTGGAGGAATGGGCACACTGCATGAATGCATGTGCAATGATTGCCAGCATTACGAGCCTTCGTGTAAGGCTTGTTTCGTCGCAGCACATCTCCATAATCCATGGCATTGGGCCGAGGTTTGGAATGGCTTGTTTTTCGACCGCCAAGATATATCAAAGCTTGGTCACGTCGTTATCATTGGCCACGACTGACACCAAGGGGTGGACTGTCCTTACGCCGTAGTGAAAGAGCCCGTCGACTTTCACCTGGTCCATATAAACGGCATCCACAAGACCAAAGTCTTGTTCTGTCAATGTCCACTGATATGCCCAGATCGAATGGAGGCCTGTCTTCATTCCCGCATTTTCCCGGGAACAGTTTCAGAGCCACGTACCAGATTCACTTTTGCGATTCTGCAAGATTTTCATCTGCAAACTCTGACGTCAAAGAAATCGGCGTACGATTACATCTCAGCAATCAGAAGGAAGACGAACAATGCGTTCAGCTCCGAGGTCCCTGTGAGTATCTGCGTTGTCCCGCAGAGCGGTTCGCTGACCTTTTATGTAGGATGTATATAGCTTATTCCTATGAGTGCAGCGGATCTGGATAGCCTTGACGATGTATAAACGGTGAAGTGCTGTCTAAGTGCACAGAGCTAGAAATGCAACAGCGTCGAAGACACTGATCACACCCACACCCAACACTACACACACAAACATGCTCAAGTTCGTGGGGGGATTCTAATGCGATGAAAGTAGCGAACCAATACAATTCAATTCTCAATATCTCTAAGATACACGGGCAGCAGTAACGCCCGTATAATATCTAGACTTCTCTAAGTCCAAAGGCTTTTCTTAAGAACAAGAGGGTGCGACTTCCGTCACCGGGCCTCAAGGCAAGGGTGTATAACACAACACAACTTCGTCAAATGTCTCCACAATTTTCTAGCAGTCGCTCGGGACTCTAATAACCACTGCACACACTCAATAACACCCTAAACACCACTTAAACAACTGCGCTCGAAGCAGAAACCAATTCCTATTAAATTCAACACACTAATAAACCTCGCGCATCGTGCGCTAAACCAAAACCTTCGCAAACACGTGGAGAAGTGTCTACACTGACACAAAACTCTGATACTTCCACAAGAGCCACAGGGTTTGAACCTACGTGCTCAAGCTTCCAACCGATCGTAGACTCACAGGATTCGAACCTATGCAATCCAGAGAAACCCCATCCGACAAGCCAAAGGGTTTGAACCTTTGCCAACCTGCGGAAATAACACAGAAAAGCGAACACTAATCAAGCCAAAGGGTTTGAACCTCTGCGCCTGTAATGCCTCGCGTCACACAAATGCCCTCAAGAACTCGAAAGGGTGACCTTCAAGACACCATACTCTTATTCTCTCACAGAGCGCAAGTCAAACCGAAACCAGACTCTCTGCATGGAGTGCCGCGCTATTTTCTTGTCTAAGCGCGCGACTTAAATCACACAATAGATATCTGATATGGGTTGTATTCTCTCTCGAAGTTCCTAGCTACTCTAAGTGCTAGAGCGCGTGGCTGAAAAGCTTTGCACTGTTACACTGTGGGCTCGAAACTTGTATTCTACATCTACACTACAGTATTTATACAATTCTACATCATACACATCGGTACAACTTAATACAGTACTGTTAGAACCTCGGAACATTATTCCTCGCAACGCGCGCGCATTGTTATAGCATGCCCGGGGCTGGACACTTGGTTGGAGGTCTATCTCGAGACCAGACTCTGTTTCCTCATGGTTGAGACTCCACTCGCACTGCGCTCTTTGCGTTGGCATGTCACTCGTCATTTCCTCGGAGTATACCTGGACTGACAACCAATCATATAGGCTGTATCCTATTCTAAAGTTGAGTTTCTAGGTTTCTCTGGTTGGTGGGGGATACCCATGGTAAGCCTAGGCACTGCGCTCTTTGGCCAAACTGGGTTCTCTCGGAGTTATCTATACTCAGGTATTATTTGGGACACGCGCGTGCATGCCGCGTGATCAGGCCCTGTGCATCATCGATCACTGTGTCACGTAGTCCTTCTTGAGATCAGGCATGTCTTTTATTATGGCTGCAGAGCATGTATGCAATCTGTTGGTAGTACATTCAGTATCGAGTGCTGAGCTCTTGTACTTAGTGTGACCTCAATGAAGTATCATACTAAGTTAGAGCATGCACTCTACCAATAGTCACTTCAGACTTGCGCACGCATGCGCGCGTTGTTATACCGCACGCGGTGTTGATATCACTGCGCTCTATGTCTACTTTCATACACACGCGCAGCGCGCGTGGCAGATCAATCCTTCTCATATCATGTCTGTCTCTCATCAATTCATTGGAGCATGTATCTGATCTGCCTCTAGTGTATTCAATATCAAGTGCTGAGCTCTCATACTTAGTGTGACCTCAACCAGTATCATTCTAAGTTAGAGCATGCACTCTACCAATCATCACTGAAGACTTGCACGCACGTGCGTTGTTACACTGCACGCTATCTTGGTTTGTTCACTGCACTCTATTGGTTTGACACTGCGCTCCATGTCTATTTCCATCTACGCGCGCAGCGCACGTCTTTTCATGCGCTCTACTTCTATGTTTCTATACGCGCGCGGCGCGCATCATAGATCAATGTAGTTGTCCTTGTATCATGCCTGTCTCTCATCAATTCCTTAGAGCACATGGCTGATCTTCATCTTAGTGCCTTCAGTATCAAGTGCTGAGCTCTCATACCTAGTGTGACCTTGACTAGCATCATTCTAAGTGAGAGCATGCACTCTACCAATTGTCACCCAAGGCCGTACTGCGCGCGACTTGGTATCGTGCTCCATACATATATTACTGCACTCTGTGTGTTTGACACTGTGCTCTATGCATATAGCACTGCGCTCTATCTGTATCTTTCGTTATCTCAGTACCCAGCCATTATGCAATGCATGTATTGATACATTTCGCAAAATTACATGCGTAGACACATTGCGAGCGTGTCAACGGGGTGGTCAAGTGCACAACATGGATACATATTTTCCAAGTCGTCCCACCGGTTCTGTGGTTGTACCCTGCTTCAGCTGCCCAGAAAGAGGCTTCAATGTCATGGATACCATCATGGAGACCATCAGCGACGAAAATCAGTAAGTTCTTGCCAGACATCATATGCCACCATGGTATCTTATGAGGTGTAGACATTTGGTTCAGCTGTTCTTAATGCAGGATGGGCACTTTGGCTTGCAGCGCTTCCACAAGGTCGATGATCCAGACGATGTGTCACTTTTTCCAGGTTGCGGTTTCTTTCCTGCCGATGAAGATTATCTCCCATATGAACGAGATGTGGTGGCAACCTCTGACGAGGTAAGCATATTAAATTTCTGAAGAAACAATACTCACAATGCGTACAATAGAAATCAACCTGCTCAAATTTCAATGCTATTGAGATGCAAAACAAACTGAAATTCCATGGATGTGTTGTCACAGGAGTCGTCGCTGTGGAATGTGGTCGGCATTCTGTGTTCTTGTCAATGGCTGATCTTCATAAGGGCGAACGGTAGGTATTATCTTCTTGTGTTCCAGAGAGAAACTCAGTTTGTTGTAGATTTGCTAATGGAGACTATACTCTTGCTATGGCTCTACGACAATACACCCAACATTGTTCTCTTGCTGCAGCAAAATACTTTTGGCGGGTAGTTCTGACCTATGACATTGCATGCCAATATCATGTCAAGCTCCGCAAACGCTTTGTTGACAACTTTATTGACTTGGCTGACATCATCGACATCATTCTCTGTCTGGTTCCGAAAATGCATCTCGATGGTCATATCGAGAAATGCAAGTACGAATTCTCCTTGAATTATGTGAAAGGCATGGGAAGATCACATGGTGAAGGGATCGAGGCTAGCTGGGCAGAAACTAAGCAATCGGGGGGCAGTACAAGGCAAATGAACCATGGGCATCGCCACGACAAACTGAATGATTTTCATAATTACTGGAACTGGGTGAAGGCGGAAAATATGAGTAAGTGTGAAGATCTCATACTGGTGTTGAAAAGTGCTGATCAAAGTCAAATCTCTAGGCAATTATCTCAGCGACCATTTGGTGAAAGCGCGAAGAACACTAAAGGATCTGGTTGACTTTCTGTTAAGCCTAACCCTTGTACGTGGTGAGGACCTTGTCAGTGAGTGGGAGAGGAAGTATGAGACATGTGAGCACTATATGGCCTCAGAGACCGATAAGACACAGTGGAGCAGCCCATATCGTTTGACGTTGCAAAAATGTGAGTTTGTCATATTTATAGAGAGCTGAGGCTAATAGTTGCTGGATAGTACCTACGCAAGCAGACATCCTGAGTAGCCTTACTCGCCATGAGACAAATGTTGCGATGGATAAGGCTGCAAAACAGGCACATAAAAAAGATTCTGAGATGATTCATCTCATTGATGTTGGTATAAAGCTGCAATCGCGACAGTACGTGCTATTTCATACATCAAAGAATTTATTGATTGACACAGACATAGAAACAAATTGAAAAGAATTGCCATGAAAAAAGATATACCAGACAATGACATCAAGAACATGCGCAAGACACTCACCAGTGACATAAAGAAGTTCTGCAAGTGGCAGATCAAGTCATTATCTCTGTTGGAGACTGTCGAATTTGCCCCCGCAGACAATGCAGAGGATGACATCCTTCTACTCCCATCAGATTTTGACATCGACAATCACAAAACATACAAACTCGAGGCACTCGTAAAAACGGAGTACAAACTTCGTGAAGGACAAGCCAATGATGCTATAGCCATGCTTTGCGCTGGAATTATCCATGGTATGGTCTTGACCGACTCACGCAGGAAGCATTCACAGGGCATGACAATGAATTTGCGATCCATGAAGTATATCAACACAGTGGTGAAAAAGAAGAATGAATATGCAGCATTGTATCGCCAAGCCCATGCTGCTCTCTTATGGCTATCGGGAGTGGATGATTTACCAGACTTTCCTATCCTGAGAAAGGAGGACATGTTTTCAAAAAATGCGGCTGGTGCACGGGCACTGGGGGATGGTGCTATGACAGATAGCTGGATTTGGACATATGGGCAGTTGAGGGGCATGAACGAAGGTGAAAAACAGGAATTCTTGATGGACGGTATGAATCCCTTATTTCTTCACAGGCTGGGGCTGATTTCTTTTACTAGCATTGAGAGTGCAGTGGTTCAGGACACATGCAGACACAGAACGGTGGATGGAAGAAGTCGAGATACTTGAACAGGAGTTCCGAAGATTTATTATGGCCTGCAAGAAAATGGAACAAGTATGGGACACGATACACGCTGAGAACTCTCCAGTCCAGTTGTGGCACGCACTTAATTCGACAGAAGACAATCTGGCAAACTACCAACTTCAAATTTCATTAAATGACAAAGCAACCTGCGGCTATAGAGTTTATGCTGCTCAAAAAGCTAGAATGTATCAGCAGATGTGGAAGAAGGCGGACAAGGATTTTCTTGCAGTCGGGGGGGGTTGGCCGAGTTCGGAGGAAAAACTGGAGGAATACATGGTAGAACGGTGACCCAAGATTAGAGTGGATTGGGAAGCGCAGCATGGAGATCAGGGGAACACTTCAAAGGCCGCAGCCCAACAAGGAGATGACACCAGTGATTCCGAGGACAATGCAGATGACATAGTACTTATTGTTGAACCCGAACAATAGAAAATTATTTGTTTTATCTATCACATGTGTGAGGAGCAGGCCTGCCACTGAGGCCATCAGTGGCATGTACTGGTTTCTTCTTGACTCTCATCGTCTCTCAGGCCCTCTGGCACAACAAACCAGTCAGCTAATAAGTACCTCTTTCTGTCACTGTCCAATGTGACACTGATGCACTCATTGATTAGAAGGTAGCTAGCTACCCAGGCAACTGGCAGACATGCATGTGATGATCAGGAGGGGGGGGGGTCCATTTGACTGCTTGCAGGTCTCAAGTAGTGGCTACTATTTGGGTGAGTCGTTGTGGATCATTATGACTGGGGTGTTGTATTGGAGTCACTATTTTGCCAAGATTTGGTGTGTGGAAAGGCAAAATTGCTTCTAAGTGGCAAAACTGTTGGAACACGATGTTCCAATTGTCCTTTCCCAGACTGTTCCAACACCATTGGAATGGCCATGTAGTAAGACATTGGAATATGGGATTGCTAAACCAAAAGCGCATTGGAACGGCATATTGGAATGGGGTGCTGGAACAGGGTGTTGGAACAGGGTGTTGGAATAGATTTGATTATATGATAGATATTATACACCTGTATGTACAATAGAGACTATCTATATATATTGTTGGAACAGTTGGAACAGTTCCAATTGTTCCAACAATGTTCAACGTCTCCAACCTTGAAATGTTGGAACAAAATCGAAGAAATGTCAGGAAGTGACTATTGGTAGAGTGCATGCTCTAACTTAGTATGATACTTCATTGAGGTCACACTAAGTACAAGAGCTCAGCACTCAATACTGAATGCACCAGAAGCAGACTGCATATGCACCCTAATGCATTACTGAAAGACATGCATGAGAACTACGTGACACAATGATCTATGACACACAGGGCCTGATCGCGCGGCACGCACGCACGTGTCCCAAATAATGCCTGAGTATAGATAACTCTGAGAGAACCCAGTTTGGCCAAAGAGCGCAGTGCCTAGGCTTACCACGGGTATCCCCCACCAACCAGAGAAACCTAGAAACTCAACATTAGAATGAGATACAGTGTATATGATTGGTTGTCACTCCAAGTATCCTCAGAGGAAATGACGAGTGACATGCCAACGCATAGAGAGCAGTGCGAGTGGAGTATCAACCATGAGGAAACAGAGTCTGGTCTCGAGATAGGCCTCCAACCAAGTGTCCAGCCCCAGGCATGCTATAACAACGTGTGCGCGTTGCGAGGAATAATGTTCCGAGGTTCTAACAGTACTGTATTAAGTTGTATCGACATGTATGATGTAGAATTGTATAAATACTGTAGTGTAGATGTAGAATACAAGTTTCAAGCCCATGGTGTAACAGTGCAAAGCTTTTCAGCCACGTGCTCTAGCACTTAGAGTAGCTAGTAACTTTGAGAGAGAATACAACCCATATCAGATATCTATTGTGTGATTTAAGTCACGTGCTTAGACAAGAAAATAGCGTGGCACTCCATGCAGAGAGTCTGGTTTCGGTTTGACTTGCGCTCTGTGAGAGAATAAGAGTATGGTGTCTTGAAGGTCACCCTTTCGAGTTCTTGAGGGCATTTGTGTGACGCGAGGCATTACAGGCGCAGAGGTTCAAACCCTTTGGCTTGTCGGACAGGGTTTCTCTGGATTGCATAGGTTCGAATCCTGTGAATCTACGATTGGTTGGAAGCTTGAGCACGTAGGTTCAAACCCTGTGGCTCTTGTGGAAGTTTCGGAGTTTTGTGTCAGTGTAGACACTTCTCCACATGTTTGCAAAGGTTTTGGTTTAGCGCGCGACGCGCAAGGTTTATTAGTGTGTTGAATTTAATAGGAATTGGTTTCTGCTTCGAGCGCAGTTGTTTAAGTGGTGTTTAGGGTGTTATTGATTGTGTGCAGTGGTTATTAGAGTCCCGAGCGACTGCTAGAAACTTGTGGAGATGTTTGACGAAGTTGTATTGAGTTATACACCCTTGCCTTGAGGCCTGGCGATGGAAGTCGCACCCTCTTGTTCTTGAGAAAAGCCTTTGGACTTAGAGGAGTCTAGATATTATACGAGCGCTATTGCTGTGCGTGTATCTTAGAGATATTGAGAATTGAATTGTATTGGTTCGCTACTTTCATCACATTAGAATCCCCCCACGAACTTGAGCATGTTTGTGTGTGTAGTGTTGGGTGTGGGTGTGATCAGTGTCTTCGACACTGTTGCATTTCTAGCTCTGTGCACTTAGACAGCTCTTCAACATCATGGGTACAATGTTTGGTGCATCATCTCAAGATACATGGGGTTATGAGGGATAAGGGTTCTCCCTTGCTGATTTGATACCCATGCGAGGGTGCATACAATGATGTCTAGCCATACTGTTATGAGCAGAGGTATGCCTCTCTTCAGTGCTTGTAGTTTGTCTTTGTCGATACTCATACGTGGTGAGTAGTCTCTCAGCACTCAAAAAACTCCTCTCACTTTGTCATGTTTGACAGAAATGATTTGCTGGATGGGCAGCACAAATGATGCTGGGAGAGCATGGTGCAGCAGTGGAGGAATATGTTGCAAGCCTTGAGAGCAGGTCATCGGAGGGGACTCTTGTGTGAGTTCACCTCGATTAATGTCATGGACTCAATACACGTACACGTGGACCAGCCCCTCATACTGACTTGCTGCCTCAGGTATCTCCCCCTCCTCCTTGTGCATTGTCTCTGGTGGCGATCACCCTTTGAGTTTAGCATGGGCATCCAGAGGGTAAGAGTTCTGCCATGTAACAGCAGGAACCTCTACCTCCTCCATGTCACTACTTGTATTGCTCTCCTCATCCTCATCTTGATATCAAACAAAATTGCCAGGTCCACTGGCTTGGTCTTCGTTATTGTTTTCCTCATCATCAGCAGGTGGTATGGCAGCATCGAGACTGGATCAAACTGTTTGGAGTTTCAGTAAGTCATCCTCATCCTTCTTTTTGTTGAGCTCACCTTCATGGTCATCAGAGAAAAAAAATAGAACAGCATGTCCAGCACATGTAGAGATGGGAAGGCCATCCAGGCCTTGCAGCTCAGCTAGGCTGGCATTGAATGCATGGGTACATTGTACTGGTTGTCCATGCACAACGTCTGTGTCGAGTTGCAGCACATGGTTAGTCAATAGCACAATGGAGTGAAAAGAAGGGGAGCCAGTAATGCTGGGGTGAAAGAGTGAGTCACATAAGTAGTTTAGCTGGGTGGTGGCTACAGTAGGATGGAGAGGATAATGCACCACTGAGCCTCGCAGAGGCTCTGGGTGTGGTACATCATTTGGCGGGAGGGGAGGTGTCACCCCACCATTGTCATGGTGGCAGAGAGCTCCTATGCGCTGGCAAATGTTGTCATACATTGCATGGCTGTGCAATGATGTCATTTCAGTTAGGTTGTGTTTGCTTTGATAGGTATTCACTGTGGTTGTTGAGCTCTCATTTTTCTCCCCTCCCTCAGTTTTATACCCTGTCTTTGTCCTTCGTAATGGGATCTGACTCACGAGATGGTGTATCTTGGCAGACAACGTGTCGAACACATCTTTTGGTGAGCACAATTTTGTCTTCATTGTACCTTCTTTTTCTGGCATGTCGCTCCCTAGAATTGACCACAACGGTAGTCATATTTTTGGGTAAAACATGTGCATTCCCTCCTTTTTAGTATACAGCACTATCTGATTAGTGATGTTAGGAAATTCTGTGGGCACCTTCAATTCTATTGAGGGTATGTCATTTATTGCACTGACATTCCCTATCAGAAATTTTAAAATCCCCAAGTAGCTTTGACGTTCTCGTTCTCCAGTGGAGCTACTAGTCCTACTTGAGCTGCTAGCCAGGTTGGCATCTCACTCATCATTGTCAAGTCCTGTTTGTCATGAGGCTGGCCTTTGTTCTTGGCACTTGTTTCTCCAGTCAGCAATCTTTCTGTGTACACCGCTGTCTTGCTCCTGGATATCTTGGTGCTTGGGTGAGGTGTATTCTTTCTTGACCTCTTCAATTCTCTCATCGTGATTTATTATCCCTCCTTTCCAGTCTTCTGCAGTATCCCAAGATGACTCAGTAGTTGTGTTACTCCAGTTTGAGACTTCACGACTCTTTGTATCATTGTTGACATGCCCGCTAGGTGTTTATGTGTGTAATTTCACATTTTATAACATTGTACACCAGTTGAGAAGTCCCACAACTGAAATAAGAGAGATTAGAGAAGAGTGCAATGAAATAAACATAATACCATGTATATTTGAAGTAACTATTGGTAGAGTGCATGCTCTAGCTTAGGGAGATACAAGACATGGTCATCCTAAGTATGAGAGCCCAGTGTTCAATACTAGCTGTACTCAGATGAAGTGGTGCACATACTCTAAAAAGATAATTGAATACATGTGCGGTGTAAATGAGCTACGAGGAAAATTGATCTATGATGTGCAAGGCACAGATCGACTGGCAACTTGCACACATCATATAATGAAAGCCCAAGTCCAGATAAAACCGAGATACTACACTTCGGCCAAGGCGCACGAGGTCTAGACATCAAGCAAGTCACCTTGCCAACTGGAAGACAATAGAAGAATATGAGCAGAGCGAATCCTGATAGGTGGGAGCTCCAAGGAGATAACATGTGGTGGGTTACGTGCTGCACACACTGCTAGCCGATGTCGCAACCATGCGCACAAGATAAGTCTGGGTCTTAATCAACCTTCTGACCAACGTGCTATGAGATGGCATGCTCAACGGGATGTGCAAGACACAGATGATTGAGATCCGAGCAGGAAATAGTACTAAAACCAGTTGTATTAATTTGTAGAGCGCATAATGTATAAATACAGTAGTATAGAAGTAGTGTACAAGTTTTGGACCCCCTGTGTAATGGTGCAAAGCAGATTAGCTATGTGCTTGAGCACTTGGAGCAGTTTGTAGCTTCTAGAGAGAGAATACAACCCATATCAGATACATATTGTGTGATTTAAGTTGCGCGCTTGGATAAGACAGTGGCACAGCACCTTGTGCAGTAGTTTTGGTTTTGGTTTGACTTGTGCTCTGTGAAAGAACGAGAGTATGGTGTCTTGAAGGTCACCCTTTCGAGTTCTTGAGGGCATTCATGTGACGTGAGGCATTACAGGCAGCAGAGGTTCGAACCCTTTGGTCTGATTAGTGTTCACTCTTCTGTGTTATTTCCACAGGTTGGCAAAGGTTCAAACCCTTTGGCTTGTTGGACAGGGTTTCTCTGGAGCACATAGGTTCAAACCCTGTGGCTCTTGTGGAAGTTCTGGGAGTTTGGTGTCAGTGTAGACGCTTCCCCAAGTAATTGTGAAGGTTACAATTTAGTGCGCAAGGTTTTAAAGTGTTGTGTTGAAGATTAATGGTTTTTTTTGGTGACTATTTGAGTTGTGCACGATTACTAGAGAGTTGTGGTTATGTCTATCAGTGTTTAGAGTGTTTGGAGAGCCCTTTGCCTTGAGGCCAAGTGACAAATGTCACGCCTCTTGTTTAGAGATAACCTTTGGACTTAGTAAAGTCTAGATATGAGATGAGCACTATCGCTTTATGTGTATCTTAGAGATATTGAGAATATAGTTGTCTAAGTTCGCTACTTTCATTGCATTAGAATCCCCCCACAAACTAAAGAGTGTGTTTGTGTGTGTAGTGTTAGGTGTGGGTGTGATCAGTGTCTTCGACACTGTTGCATTTCTAGCATTGTGCCCGCAGATGGCACTTCATCTGGAGCCCACTGCGAGGGGGGGAAGTAGTTTCTTAAAACTAAGACATCCATTTGAGAGAAATCTATTACACATGAGCATAACAATTGTTTTACTATCTAAGATTTCCATTTTGAGAAAAGAGAAGCTAGTTAGACTTTGTATGAAGACCACTGGTGCAGAAGGATATGATCTCCCAATTGAGTGTTTCATCTGTTAGGTCAGTATAGCTGGACCAAGTCAGACCCAAGAACCCAAGACCAGATCTCAGAAGCAAGTGTGTGGTATTACTGTGCCACCAGCTTATCCGCTTGACGCGCATCTACACCATCAAGATCAGATTAGTGCGAGCTTAGCCACACAACAGCAAAGGAGTACCTCCATACCTGTGCTGGCTCACACACCAGAATCTGAGAATAGTCTGTTTCGAGTTTGGGTACCACCCAGCAAAGCACCTACAGAACCAGAAATTAGCCTGAGTTCGAACTTGCAACCTATTACAAGAAAAACACTGGATCAGTCAATCCTGCACAATAGTAGTATTGCAACGGTGACCACATCTATGCCAGGCCCAAGTGAGAAGGCCGCACCAAGATTCAAGACCTCCACTGACCCAGAGGAGCTCGAAAGATTCTTCACGCACCTAGAAGATTATTCGTGAAATGTGCTATCACAGACAAGGAGGAGAAAAAGAAAGCCACAGTGTCATATACGGACATAAAAACTGAACGACAGTGGAAGGTTCTCCCCAAGTACGCAACAGGAGGAAAGTATAATGACTTCAAGTCAGAAGTCATGGACTGCTACGATGGCATGCGTGATGAAGACCGCGACCCAGTCCAAGAAATGAAGAGGTTGGTATGGAGATACAATATCATGCAGATATCAGACAAGGGCCAATATATGGCATTCAAGTGGGAATTCCAAGTCCTGTCATATGCACTCAGTGGGGTGCTGTCAAACAGAGAATTGGCAGACTCATTCTTGATGCCTCTGATGGATGAGTTGTATCAATCAATCAAGATACAGCTAGAGCATTGAAGAGGCTGGCTGTGGGCACTTGTGGAACAGTGTGTAGAATGGCATGATACACACACCAAACCACACACATACACACACACAACTACTCAATAATACAATCACCCTCGTAAGTGCATGGGGGGATGAGATTATTTCTACTCTGCGGTTATTAGCACTTTAGAACTCGTAAAGCTCCTTTTTATCTCAGTGTGGTACAGTGTTTACTCATTTTTAATTGATCCTAAGGCTAGAATCTTTTTACAAGAAGGTATACTTCGAGGCGCAACCTTCTAGGCAAATGATAATATCCAATTTACACTAGGACCCATGTCCTATAACACAACAGAACATGAAACTCCTCACTATGACACTAAGCTTGCTCTTTTAAACCACTCAACTAAGTACTGACTTAATGAGCTTGCTACTCTCTGAGAGGTAGGGTTGTCAAGACTAACTATGATGACGATAACAGACTCTGACTCTTCAACAGTTCTCAGATTCAGAACAGAAACAACTCAGAAACAGAACAGAAGCAGATTCAGAAACAGACTGACAGAACAGAACTGACAGACAGAACAGGTTTCAGAACTTCTACTTCAATTCATACTCTTTTTAAACAGACCTCAGCAGTACTCAGATGGAACAGAACAGTGACACTGATTCTTATTCACTCAGAACTTAAGCACACTTGTCAGATCCTGAAGTTAACTCTATTCCTTGAGGTGAGCTCGTTCTGTATATACGATGCTCGAAGCTACAAACTTTTCCTTTATTACAGTACTCACTTTCTATGCACGCACTGCAACTCAGGGGTTTGAAACTTGTATACTATACTGGACTTCTAGCTACTTATACTAAAACAACTATTAATTACAAATATCACTGCAGTCCCCAGGTAACTAGACTCCTATGCATACAGCCCACCGCTGCCACAGTCCTGCTTGGTGTCCAACTCGGTGTTGCCATATGTGGTTTAGTTTCCATGTCAAGCTCGCTAAGGTCTTACAAGCGCTCACTAATCTCAAGTCCAAGGACATATCTCCTGACCAGTGGTGGCCATGCCATGTCTAACCCCGGCTCTTATTCAATCATTCTTCCAGAAGTAATTCTTACTGGCAACTGTTCCTTGACAGTGTGACAACTGCGAAGGCACTCGTCATACAATGGCTTCCACATCGGATTATCATCTTATCTTATCTCTTGCATGGTTTCTGGACTGGGCTCCTCAGGTATGGTGCGTCACTTTAATTTAGCATGCGCTGATCGTTTTAAATTGCAATCCTTTTCTTCTTTTTTTTTTTTTTTTTTTGGTGGAGGCTATAGCAGAGGTGGTCCAGCGACACAGTCACTTCCAGCATACAGCCATGGTAGATGCCAGGGATTCAAACCCGGCAGATGTAGTTAGTATACTAAATAGGAAGTTGTTGAATATTCACCAGGGGGGAAATGCTTTGCACACTGATGAGTGTGGGACTTGTAACTAGTAGGTTTGCTGGGGAATTCCTCTTCTTTCGCACCACCCCCATACTTACCTTGTGCATCCCTGGCTTAACCTTACTTGTTACCCACAAAAACCCCATCCGCTTCCATCCAGTCTTCCAGAAGCTGCTGTTCATTTTTTATAGCGCCAGACCAAGTCCTAATAACCAGGGGTTTTGGGAGTGCTTTCTTACCAAATCTACTGTTGGACATTAGGCAATCAATGTCTAATCTATTTTGTATCTTTTTCAGCCATCTGTTTCAAATCTGAACTGGTGAGAAGGGGGAGTTGTTGTTTTGAATTACTCTTTCACATCTCGCATTCCAGATAACTTGCGTTGATAAGGACATTATGATGCAATAGAAGTGTTCTTTTCCACTGTCTCTGTTTCCGTTCTGTGCTCTGAAGATCAGGGCTGCACATGCTAGGAGATTTGCCATTGATGGCGGGTGCCAGGGTATTCCATGCTTTTCTAATAGCTTTCCCACAAGCTCCCATATTTCGATCTGGCCAGGAGATGAGCATTCTGTCATTATGTGTGCCATATCCTCTGTGACATTGTTACAGTGTTTGCAATACACCTGATCATGGTATTGAGGCCCAAAACTGAGCCATTTTGCACCTATACAATAGGCTCCATGCAGCAACATCCAAAGTAGGTATCTTGTGTTCCAGTCAATGTCTTTGTGTTGAACTGATTTCCATAGTGTTTGCTCTGAGGGCATGTATCTGAAAGATTCTTTTGCCCCTTGCTTCACTAATTTAATGTTTTCCAGGGTCCTTGGTCGCTTTGTATGTTTAAGTTGGCTCCACTCACAGAGGGCTTTGTATGCGCAGCTCTGGATCAAGCCTGTTAGCATAGCTCCTGAGATTCATAAGGTAGGTTCAATTTCGAGGTCTAACTGCACTTCCATGGCTGCCTGGGCTCCTTCTCTGGCTAGCTGGATGGCTCAATTGTTTGTGCTGGTTCTACTAGGTCCCTTTACCCATTTTAAGGATGACACTTGCTTTCTTTTGTGATAGCTTGCAACCATTGCCTGTATTAATTTCTTGTTTGGGGTGCCTACATACCCTGAGTCTTCCATCGTTCTCAAGGTGGTGGACAGATGTTTTATGACAAAAAGTGAGCTCGTGTTTGGAGAGCAGAGGTCGGTTTTGTCAGTGAGTAGCTTCGCTGCTATGGTCTCACCAACTTGTTTTGATTGTTGTTGTATGAGGGCCGGTAATTTCACTGCAAATTCTGGGTTGAGACCTCCTTCAATGGTGATTCTGGCACCTGTGCTTGCACCTGCTGTACCATATTCAAAAAAGGCCCCTTCCGAGGCAGCATGTATGATTTCTCCTGGTTGGCCACAGAGTCGTAGGTCTGGTAGGTTGTTACAGATGTTTCCTTCTGTGAAGATGTGATAAGATTTTTCCAATGTTCTGTGAGTTGTTACTCGTCTATCAAATTCAAAGCCTTCCTCCAGTTGGTTAGGGCTATCTTCGTAATCTTCCAGTAACATAAAGCGAGGGTCCCATTTCTGAGGTAGAGTGTCCATGAGGTCTTTAGCTCTCTGGATGCACTCATTTGGGTTGATGCAGTTTAGGTTGTCTGTCATTTCTTCGCAGATGTAGCAGGAGCATCTTGGGTTTTGGGATGAACTATTGTGGTTAGGGTCATCAAGGAGTTGTGCTAGCTCCTCCGCTTCACCCACTATTTGTAGGTTATGGTTGGTTCTTAGGCATTTGCTTGCAGCAGAGCGTGTTAAAAGTCTGATCTTAGGGTCTGCCTCCAAATGGTACCAGATTGGTTGACTTCTTATAATTTCTCTTGAGAAAGCGATACCTTCTGCTTGGACACCGATCTCTTCTGCTTTGCTCATCATTCTCTTAAGGTTGTGGGTAAGAGCTGACTTTTTTACTGTGAAGGACTGGAGAAAGACATTGATCTTTAGGTCTGTTGGGATGTTCTTCTCCGTTGATGAACCTAGACTTCTGTGGCAATGGCAAACCAAAACTCAAAGAGTAATAATTAATGATGGTGTAGACCAGAGATAAAGGTACTGTGTTGTGCAAGTTGTTCAGGGCACCTCCATGTGACCTAATCACTTCCTCTAGATGCAAGTTTATACTGCAACTTTTCAGTCAAGCAAGTAGCACTCAAGCGATTGAGTACTAAAAGGTATTGGCTGTAGGCCAGTGATAATCTCAATGACAAGATTGAATGGAATTGGGTATGATGTGAATACCGCAAATCCAGTATAGCAAGGAGAAACAAATAGATGAGGTCTCTAGATGTAGGTCCTATGAAAATAACAGTGAAAATGAAGCTATGTGTGTGGCAGTTGGTTTATAACCAGTGGAGTGTCGATGTACTGGGGGGTGATCCTAATAATACCAGTCAATGTGGGCACAAGTGTGAAAATATGTTTATATCCAGTGGGGCATGGAGATAACAAGTGTTGATCCTATATGAGGCAAAATATACTGAAGTCGATGTCGAAAGCTAAGTCTACTCGGAGATGTTCCTATCCTATGTCAATATCAAACCTATGAGTCCTCTTGAGAGACTATCCTATCCTATCCTATAATGGTCCTAAATGGTGTTGAGTCCAAAACAATCCTATGTTGACAATGTTGATTCCTATAAGTCTGCCAGAGACTACCCAAGTAGGCTGCAATGAACGATGTTGAAAATAAAGCCAAATAAAACTCCTATGGTACAAAGATGAAGACGATCCAATCCTATAAAAAAAAAGAGGTGGTGTACAACGTGAATGCTGGTGTTATGCACTAGATGCAAGTATCAACCGCTAATGATGGCATGCAAGCTAACATGCAATGTACGATGCTGGAGATAATTCCTAAAACCAGTTGATCACAGTTTAGAGCATTTCTCAAGGAGAGCGCGAAGGAGTATGAAGCTCAGATGGTGTAAAACCGGTCTCTGGCTTATAGCAAGCATATGTGGTGCAAACAATTTCTATTATTTGTATACTGCACTATGCGTGTGGTATGGTTCATTTTAAAACTGGTGCTAATGACTGTAGCAAGTGTGTAGAGACGAGATTATATCCGGTGACAAGTGTATAGCGAGGCTAATAGCAGAGTAATGGGTGGTAGTTGATTAACTCCCTTGTACTATGATTTTCTATCCACTCTTATACTACCGGAGATAATTATTATTAGCGGTAATTAGTAAAGCTACAAGGCTGCAGCTTTGTAAAGATCCTAGCATCCATATGTATCTCGGTAGTTGCTTGTAACAGCCAATCCTCTGCGTTACTGAAGAAATGTAAATTTCCTAGATCATGGGTCTTCTCCAGCATGGTTTTTGAGGTGCTGTTTAACTGCGGACTGGGAGGGTACGGTCAATAACCTGAGGCGTATGAAAGGAGTATCGAGCGCTAGTGACCTTGGCACGGTGTTATTGGTAAAACTGGGCATCTAGCTGACAAAAACCCGGTGATTATTGAAGCAGGATAACAGTTGATGAGTATGACCTCACAAGCTTCTGTCCCATGTCTTTGTCACGATTGCCAGACCCTTGTACCTCGGGTCTTGGCAACCTGACTACGACACAGAACTTCAGCTTGTTGGGGCCCACCCCAAACCTGGCTTATTACTAAGATGTTAGTTTGAGAGAAAATATGTATTATGTGTTGGAGATTCAGCCTATCCTGAGTGTCCTGCCTATTCGACATACCAACATTTCACCTTATTTGATTGAACATACTTACTATATTTAGATTACATCTCCTATCTGTTCCTACTTATATCTGCTGTATCCCCTTTATCACACCTCAGCTGTTCACATCGACTACATGACTGACTGAGGTGTGTATCTTATGTTCATTCTATCATATATATTTCTTATGCTACATTCATACAGCTGTTCTCATACTAACATTATGATTGTAATTGAGCTTCAGAATATGCAATATTCAATGTATCAGTATTTTTTTCTGTTGGTGAAAAGCAAACTCAAATCCATTGTCCAGAAGTGCAGCAGCTAAGTGCCACATACAGTTGTCCATGTGAAAGAACAGGAGTATGTGAATCCAATCCCACATAGGTGACTGATTGGCCTTGAGACTTGTTGATTGTCATTTCAAATGCCAGCCTGACTGGAAATTAACAACATGAAAATGCAATAGGTAGTTTGGCTGTATCTTCATTGACAGTGATATGGGGAATGAAGACAGTCTTGCTCATATGGGTGCCACCAAGAAGACAACATTCTAAAACATGAGGATGGAAGCCAGTAAGAATCATCCATGTTAGGGCTTTGCACCATACCATGTACAGTATATGGCCATACAGAGGACAGCTGTCAACCATCAGAAACTTGGCCTTGATGGTATGGTGATGGTAACAGCTGTCATTACCATATATACATCAATGGTTACCTTTAAGGGCAGACATCAGTGTCAAATATTGCAGAAACAGTCAGTTTTCATTGTTTTATCTATATCGGTCAAAAAAAACTCACTAATTAGTCCATTTTCAGATACCCATATAGGACCTGTACAATACAAAATAGGCAAAACTCCCTGATGGTACAGGGATGGTACCCATACAACCATACCATACAGTGATGGTGCAAAGCCCTAATCCATGTCCTATTGCATAGGCTATTAGCTGGATCCAGATTGCATAGGAGCATATGTGGGTATCCAGCTTATCACATGGTAATCCAGAGGGATTAAAATTCTGAAGAAATTCAATTTGATAGAAGGCAGCAGCATCACTGTCATCTCATCCATGATCATCTTATCCATACTCCATTATACCATCACCTGTCCCTGGAAACTTCTTCAGAACCTGCTGATATTGAAGGATATCCATCCTGCCATATGCACACCCTATCTTTTTTTTGATCGCCTTTTGTTCCTACTACCTATCTTTTATATCCTAAATCCTGTCATTACTCAATCTCACTTATAAAGTCTCACTGTAGTCACCATATACCTCAGTTGTTTCATCTATGCTTTTCTGACTGAGATGTGTAAACCTATACCACATTTACTATTTACTTACTCACACTTGGTCTTAGATCTAATGTATATTCTTCTACCAATAGGTACAGTACACTGTTAATATACAGTTGTTTTGCCTATGCTGTGTCAACTGAGATCTAACATATATTTTTCTACCAATAGCTAATTGCATTCAGAGAGAATTAGTAGTAAGAACATATTGAATACCCAATTGGTCATGCCACAGTAATCTCCCTGCATTGTGACATTTGAATATGGCATAGCACAGATGGCATCTATATCCCTCTGCATATCTTAGTTATGTAAAGATATCAGGAGCAAAATACACAAAAGGATGAAAAAATAGTGCATATCTCCTGAGATCTCAATATAACAAAAATACATCCTCATGATACTATCTCACTCAACCTCTGGTTACATATATAGGGTGTACTTTAGTTTTCTACACCTCAGTATTTTCTGCTTTTACTGTGCTGACTGAGGTTTGAATATTTTGTTACCTTTCTATCCATGTACATACATAGTCTTTAAAGATCTTATCCTTATCCTCTCATTATCAGGTACAGTGTGCTAACTGAGATGTTGCTATCCTTTAGTACAGAAGGTAGGCTTGTCACCAATATCATGAAATGGAACTAATGCTTACCTGGGTGTGGCAGTCTCACATAGGAGTGACCACAAAAACAGCAGGTGGCAGTGCAGCCGGGTTAAGCCAGGCTCGTGGCAGTGCTATAGGACTGGTCCTGTAATAACCGGTTGTGGCAGTGTGTACAGAAGAGGAGTGGATATTTTAAAGTCCGCTAATTTACATAAGCATTCTGGTGGCTGTGCACATCCTAACTTATATATATGACAAGCTTCTGTCCCGTGTCTTCGTCATGATTGCCAGACCCTTGTGCCTTGGGTCTTGGCAACCTGACTACAACACCGAACTTCAGCTTGTTGGGGCCCACCCCAAACCTGGCTAATTACTTCAATTTTGAGCTCTTAGTGTTAGAGCAAATATATTATGACTGTAATCAGCATGTTTTAAGATGTACAAAATTTAAAATATCTCTACCTCTTTTTGTATCTGGAAAGAGAGCTTGAATCTGTTGTCCATGTGAAAAAAGAGGAGTATATAAATCTAATCCCACATAGGTGACTGACTGGTTTTGAGACTGGTTGATTGTGATTGCACATGCTAGCCTGAGTGGATATTAATGACCTGATAATGCAATGGAAAATTAAGTGGTATCTGTGTTAACAGTGATACAGGAGTTGAAGACAATCTTGCCCATATGGTTGTCACTGAGTAGACAACATTTCAAAATATGAGGACAAAAGCTGGTGAGAATCTCTTGGATTATCCAGTGTTGAGCATGGCTTCAGCTCCATGGTTGTCTATTGTCAAAGAAGATTTGCTCCTGAGACTTTACTTTATTTACTTTGGCACAATGTTGATTCACTTACCATGCATTACTGTACAGAAAGTAGATAAATATGCTGCCCTAATTTGATGACCCTTGCTTGTGGTCTGGCAATCGTGACAAAGACATGGGACAGAAGCTTGTACACTATAGGGTAGGACTGTCCATATGCACTGTAATATGGTCACAGTGCCCATCCCTAATGGTACAACATTTGCAGAAAGAAAAAATACACCTCTGTACAACTCATGGAATCATCTATGTCTCATTGTGTAGGCAATTAGCTGGATCCAGATTGCATAGGAGTGTATATGGGCATCCAGCTCTGCACATGATAATCTAAAAGCATTAAAATTCTGAAGGAATTCAATTGGATAGAGGGCTGCAGCATCACTGTCATCCCATTCATGCTCCACTATACCATCTCCTGTCCTCAGAAACTTCTCCAGAATCTGCTGATGTTGGAGGATATCCATCCCACCATGCATGTGTATATCCTATCTTATTTTTGATCACCCTTTGTTCCTACTACTTACCTTTTATATCTTACATATAAACCCTCACCATAGTCACCCGATACCTCAGTTATTCCATCTACACTGTGCTGACTGAGGTATGTATACCTATACTGCATTTACTACTTACTTACACTTGTTCTTAGATCTAATTTATATTCTTCTACCAATAGCTGATTGACTTCAGAGAGAATTGGTATGGACACATTGAATACCCAATTGGTCCTGTCACACTAATCTCTATACCTTGTGACACTTGTATAATGTATAGCATAGATGGCATCCATATTCATCCATATATCTTAGTTATTTAAAGATCTCAAAGCAACATACATGAAAAGGATGAAAAAATAGTGCATATCTCCTGAGATATTTACATAACAAAAATACATGGATGGATGCAGATGCTGCCTTACACTTAATGGAGGCCCTATTCACATGCATACATATTGAAGGAAATCTGTATCTATTTTACTTGCATTATCTATTTTCTTCATGATACTATCTCATTCAACCTCTGGTTACATATATAAGATGTACTTTAGTTTTCCACACCTCAGTATTTTCTGCTTTTGCTGTGCTGACTGAGGTTTGAATATTTTACATTACTGTTATATCCACGTACATGCATAGTCTTTACAGATCTTAGTCTCATCCTCTTATTATCAGGAACAGTACAGCTCAATGCAATCATTTTAGGTTTTGCTGTGCTGACTGAGATATTACTCTTATCCTGTGATCATTATACAGAAGGGTAGGCTTTTCATCATATCATGAAATAGGACTGATACTTACCTGGGATGAGCCTGGCACAGGAAGTTTCAAAGGGGACCCAAGGTGGTAGAGGAGGAATTGGATGTAGCAGTGCAGCCCAATTTGAACTCAGCAGGGTTAAGCCAGGACCGGTCCTGCAATAGCTGGTTGTGGCAGTGCATACAGAAGAGGAGTGGATATTTCAAAGTCCGCTAATTTTACATAATCACATATGATTGGAAGCTTGCAAACTGTCTTATATATATAAGATATAATTAAAGGATCAATCCGGGTTTTTATGCTGTGATGCGCTAGTGATGCACCCTGATGCATTGTATGATTTATCTCTGGTGGTCACCTAATTGGTCAATATTGGTGCCTAGCTGTGATGGCATACAATTTGAGCCTGTTAGGATCATGCCAATAGGAGTAAGTGAAAGGAATGCATGCCATGGATTCTGCAGAGTGCATGGGGCTTGGCGAAGCTATTAGCAACGTCACCCTTGGGTCAAAGCCCAAAGAAGGATTACGGATGGAGTCCACGGGATTATGATCTCTAGGATCAAAGGTTAAGTCCAACAGCTGTCAGAGTCCGCAGACGTAGAGAGATGGATTATGGCTTGAAGGCCAAAGAGAGTGAGGACGAGAGTTATTGGGCTAAACCAAGTTGATATTTGAACTGAGGTATGTACTACTAAACGTACAGCTTATATACTAAGACAGAGTCTGACAGGTCGGGGTCTGGAATAGTGTAGGTATGGCTAGAGTGACGTGATCTGGAATGTTCTGTATCTAGAGGAGTTGAGTATTCTGTGGACTCCAATATAACACCTACTCGCTACCATGATGGGATCTAGGTGTGATAAATGAAATATGTGAAATAAGTAAATGAAATAGAGATATGAAATATGAGATAGAAACTGGGATTCGGAATCCATCAGATTCCGATGATTGACTTGAAGCCGGTGGAGTGGATGATTGGATGAGGTCCGTGGAGTCCGCGGCATGATTGTTACAGTATCCCCCCTTTAGCGTTCTTGCCCTCAAGAGTGCAGATCCCAATGGCCGTGGGTGCCACATGGAATTTGTGAGTGAGGTATCACATGATTTTCACCTCTTGACTTGTTACCACCACCATCTCGGTGGTAGGGTATACTTGCTTTTTTCTTTGCTCGCCATGGAAAACAATGGCCAACGAATCCCGACGGTCATAAACACTGGAGTCGTATGAGGTGCCCACAACTCCGGACAACTTGGACATGGACAAACTACTGGCATTCTACACTGGTATGGATGCCAGGGAGGAAGCTCATCGGAGTGCCATGGAGGCGCATGAGCTATGGTTGGCTGAGAAGCTGAAGGCTGACAAGGCTGCGGCAGCCGTGGAGGCCACAGCTACTGCTGTGCAGGCTGCCGAGGGAGACGATGAGGAGGCCACAGTGACTGCAGTGAAGAGCTGTCTAAGTGCACAGAGCTAGAAATGCAACAGCGTCGAAGACACTGATCACACCCACACCCAACACTACACACACAAACACACTCAAGTTCGTGGGGGGATTCTAATGCGATGAAAGTAGCGAACCCAAACAACTGAATTCTCAATATCTCTAAGACACGCGGAGCAAGAGCTCTCGTATAATACCCAGACTTCTCTAGGTCCAAAGGCTTTTCTCAGAACAAGAGGTGCGACTTCCATCGCCGGGCCTCAAGGCAAGGGTGTATAACACAACACAACTTCGTTAAACGTCTCTACAACTTTCCAGGAATTGCGCGGGACTCTAATAACCACTGCACCCTATCAATAACACCCTAAACACCTTTTAACAACTGCGCTCGAAGCAGAAACCAATTCCTATTAAACAATCCACAAGAACCACAGGATTCTAACCTATGCGCTCGAGTTTCCTAACCGCTCGTAGACCCACAGGATTTGAACCAATGCGATCCAGAGAATACACAAACACAGAGAACCCCGTCCGACAAGCCAAAGGGTTTGAACCTCTGCAGCTTGTAATGCCTCGCGTCACATGAAACCCTCAATCAATAGAGTAGTGCCTACACTGACACGAACCTCTCAATCTCAACACAGAGCTCAAGTCAAACAATCAATGCAACTTAAGTATGGAGTGCCCTGCAAGCCTTATCGGCCACGCTCACGACTCAAATCACTCAAATTAATATCAAGGACATCTATATTCTCTCACTCAAAGTTACAAACCACTCCCAGTGCTAGGGCGAGTAGCTATTGTCTCTTGCACCGTCACAATTGGGGTTCAACACCTCTGACTCGTCACTAATGGACAAAGTACAAGGCTCAAACAGCTCCAACGGAATCGTGCGCATATCAAATAAGCTTGTCACTATTACACGGGGGGTTGAAAACCTATGTTACTCTATCTACAATATCGTATTTATACATTTCTGCGTCCTACAAGTCAGTACAACTTAATACACTACTGTTGCAATACTGGAACATCATCAATCGCAACGCGCGCGTGTTGTTATAGCATGCCCGAGGCTGGACACTCGGTCAGAGGTCTATCTTGAGACCAGACTCTAATTCCTCATGGTTGAGACTCCACTCGCACTGCGCTCTATTGGTTGGCATGTCACTCGTTATTTCTTCAGAGGATACCAGGAGTAACAGCCGGTCATATAGGCTGTATCCTCATTTATTCCTGAGTTTCTAGTTTTCTCTGGTAGGTGGGGGATACCCGCGGTAAGCCTAGGCACTGCGCTCTATTGCCAAATCGGGTTCCCTCGGAGTTCTCTATTCTTAGCCATCATTTCATACACGCGCGCGACTCTTTGATCGATATCTGCCCTGTGCGTCATAGATCAGTGTGTCACGTAGTTTTCCCAGTATCAGGTATGCTTTTCATTAATGCATTAGAGTGCGTATGCAGTCTGTTTCTAGTGCGTTCAGTATCAAATGCTGGACTCTTGTACTTAGTGTGACCGTATCCCATATCATTCTAAGTTAGAGCATGCGTTCTACCAATCGTCACTGAAGACTGATACGCGCGCAATATGGATATCACTGCATTCTGTGTTCATTACACTGCGCTCTATTCATATTATACTGCGCTCTATCCATATTCCTTGTTATCTCAATGCCAGGATGTTGTAAAATGTATATATTGATACATTTCACGAAATTACACTGGTAAACACTTTGAGAGCGTGTCAGTGGATAATGAAAAGGAAAAGGTGCATGAGGAATTGCGGTGGAGGGGGAAGGAAAAAGGCAAGGCGAGGGCAACCGGGACCGTGGGTCCTTCGAACAAAAGGAAGCGGTTGACTCGGTCGGTGGTAGAGGAGAGTGAAGATGAGAGGACCATGGGGCCGTCAGAGGAGCGGCCTGCTAAGAAGATGAAGGGAACGACTGTGGAGCGGGAGGAGTTCCACGGTTCCGGTGAGTGGACTTGGGATATTTCCTTTTGGTTTGCTGAACATTTGGTTAGATAAATGCGGGCAGTGTCAGGCCAACGGCGCCCGATGTTTTATGTCAGCCATGATGAGGTCCTGCGAACGGTGCAGGATTCGTAAGGCCAAGTGCCTTTGGACCGAGGAGATGGAGCCGACGGCAATGGAGGAGGTAGTGGCCTTGCTGCATAGTTTGCACGCAAGGTTTGATGATATGGAGGAACAGTTGGAAAAGGTGGAGAAGGAATTGGTGTCCGTCGGAGGATGTGTTGACGATTTAGTGGATGACTTTGAGGAAGGGGATGCTATCGAGTATCCACGGGATTTCGTGCCATCGGCATCTGAGGAGGAGTGGAAGGTGTCGAGGGAAGAGTTGGGCAAACTGGAAGGTGCCAACTCCGAGGCTCTCCAGTGGGCGATGTGCCTACGCCTCGATCAGGATGTCGCCCAAGTGTGGTATGCCCACATGATGTCTGTGGAGTTCAATGGTAAAGATCCGTTTGAACTGGCCAACATCGAATTGTGGCGTGGAAACAGCAACCTGGACAGGGCGATTGCGTCCAGCAAGAGATTTAGGGATGCTCGCGAAAATTTCTACCAAGTCGGAGGCCACTGGAGGGAATGGGTGCTGTGGAAGGAGTACCTGAGGGGTAGTGAGGAGTTTTTAGTAGAGGATTCCAAAGGAGAGCTGGAGGAGGAGGAAGTCAGGGCAGAGATGCTGCCAGAGGCCGGGGCCAACGGAGCGCCCGGAATAGTGGAGTTGTTGAGGATGATCAAAGGAAAAGGAAGAGAGGTAGAAGGTGGAGAGGCCAGCGGGTCCCCAGATGCCTAATCCTAGCCTCATAGATATTTTTTAAAGACTTTTGTAGATAGTAGAGTGCACCTGGAGGGGCAAGAATTTGTAGATTTTTTCGTGATGTGCTAAAATTGTGTGAATAAAGTGTGAAGTCAAGAAATGCGTCCATCGGAGTCCATTCCCGATTAGGGAATGAATTTGCAATAGTTTTCCAGAATCAAATTTGAAATTGGGGAGACAGATTCCGACGGGAACCGATGGATGGCTGATCAAGAAGAAATAGATGAGGTCTTGACCGAGACCTTGCAAATGGTGACCTGGGATAATGGTCCTGGTTTGTCTGGGTAACGATGATGGAAATGTTCAATGTAGTCTTCCGCGGAGAACTCTGTAGCGGGGATCCAGGCAAATTCTTCATCAGTACCTTCGTAGCCCAACCATTGGACACGGCAGAGGAGTGGACAGCGGAACCGATGGTCAAGCTTGGAATCAAGAATCTGTGTGATCTCGAATTGCTCTTCTCCGTCGACTTCCACGGGAGGTGGAGGTGGTTGGGTGCAATTAGGAATGGTATTGATTTCCATGGGTTCCAACTGTGAGACATGAAATACAGGATGAATGGAACGGAGGTCTGTGGGAAGTTTGAGCATGAAAGAGTGGGATCCAGGCTGAGCGATGATATTGAACGGTCCAAGGAATTTCTCGGAGAATTTCGCAGTAGGGCGAGTAGTCCTGATGTGTTTGGAGTTAAGGAGAACCTTGTCACCTACTTTGAAATCTGGAGCTGGGGACCGATGTTTGTCTGCTTGGAATTTGTAATGAGACTGAGTGTGAGTGATTTTGTCTCTAAGGAATTGGTGAAGATCGTCGAGGTTGACTATGAAATCATGGGCCCGGGCGGAGGCAATGTCGTGTTCAGGGTACACCGTGATGTTAGGATGGTATCCCTTGTTAGTGAAGAATGGAGAGATTCTGGTGGAAGCATTCAGAGCATTGTTGTACATGAATTCGGCAATGGGTAGTAAGGTATCCCAATTGTCTTGTTGATATGAACAATAGATACGGATGTATTGTTCAAGGGTTTGGTTTGCACATTCAGTTTGTCCATCGGCTTCCAGATGATAACCGGAAGTGAAGTGAAGCTCCATATCAAGGGATTTGGCTAGGGCGCGAGTGAATTGGGAGACAAATTCAGAGCTGTGGTCGGAAGTGATGTGATTGGGAACGCCATGCTTGGAGAAGACATGGGTGACGAAGAGCTGGGCTAGCTCCGATGAATTGACGGTGTCGTGAGTGGGAATGAAAATGGCTTGTTTACTTGCACAGTCAATAACAACAAGAATGGCGGTGAATCCGTTGGATTCTGGGAGCTGTTCAATGAAGTCCATGGAGATGGAATCCCATGGCCGTTCTGGTACAGGCAAGGGTTTGAGTAAGCCGAATGGGTGGTGTCTAGGTGTTTTGTTACGACCACAGGTAGTACAGGATTTGACGTAGTGGCGAATGAATTCACGCATCTGTGGCCAGGTGTAGTTCTGTCGGACTAATTTGAGAGTCCTGTTTTGACTGAAATGACCTGCCAAGATGTGGTCGTGATTGTTTTGGAGGACATGAAGACAGAGGTCCATGGAGTCTGGGATGTAGATGCAATTGTCAAGGTGGAGTATTCCTGACTCGTCTACAGACCACCGGGAAGGGTTGGAAGGGGAAGAAGCAAGGCAGAAGCCTTCGGTCGCCATGGGATCTGCAGGTTGTGCAAGCTTGATATCAGAATGCAATTGGTCTATATCCATGATTGCACTGGCGTGGAGTATGGGACCTTCAAGAAAAGTAGTGCAGAGAGAAGCAGAGAGTTGCTCTTGAGTAAATACAGGGCGGAAATTGTGAGGATTGACTTGAGCGTATTGACTATCCCCCTCTTTAGGGTAGACGTCCCATCGTCTAGTGAGTGCGTCCGGTTTCCCACCTAATTTTCCTGGATGGAATCGGATAACTAGGTTGAATTGGGAAAGGAATTCGGACCAGCGGACTTGTCGGCATGTCTGGACCTTGGTAGTAGAAAAGTACTCAAGGTTCTTGTGATCAGTAATGACGTCGATGGATTCCACGGAGCCTTCAAGGTAATGACACCAGTATTTAAAGGCTTCAAAGATGGCGAGAAGCTCTTTATCATGGGTATCATAGTTGAGTTCGGCTCCATGGAGACTGTGGGACAAGAAGGATATAGGGTGAATTTCCCCATCATCAAGGTAAATTGGGAGGACAGCAGCAATAGTGTAGTTGGATGCATCAGTTCCCATGACAAGTTGACGGTTGGGAATCCAATGGGTAAGGATGGGAGCGTGAGTGAAAGCCTGTTTCAACTCGTTGAATGCAGCTAAGCATTTGTTGTTGAATTTCCATGGAATACCTTTGCGTGTAAGACGTGTTAGAGGGAGTACGATCTCACTGTATTTGTGGATGAAATGGCGGTAGAAATTAGCGAAACCAAGAAATGATTGGATATCTTTGACCTTCCATGGGATCGGCCAGTCAACAATAGCTTTGACTTTGTCTTCAGCCATTTGTAAGCCTTCGGGAGAGAGGATGTAGCCTAGATATTCCACGGAATCCCGATTGAACTCGCATTTAGAACCTTTGCAGTAGAGCCCATTAGCTCAAAGTCTGCGTAGGACTTCACATACATTCTTTCGGTGTTCCACAGGATCATCGGAGTAGATGAGGATATCGTTGAGGTACATGACACATTGAGCATGTCTGCAAAAATGTTGTTGACAAAGCGTTGGAAAGCCACAGGAGCATTGGTGAGACCAAATGGCATGACGTGCCATTCGAAAGACCCATAGCGGGTACGGAATGTGGTTTTCCATTCATCTCCATCAGCAATATGGACTAGATGGTAGGCATGGTGGAGGTCAAGTTTGGTATATATGCGTGCAGAACGTGTGGAATCAAGATGATCGGATATGAGGGGAAGTGGATAGTGGTCCTTTTTCGTGATTTTGTTAAGGCCGCAGAAGTCAACACAGAGTCTGAGTTCACCAGTTTTCTTCTTGACGAAGAGCACCAGAGCTCCATGGAGAGAGCGTGTGGGAGAGATGAAACTGTTACGGACATTATCGTCGATAAACTCGCGTAAGTCTTTGAGTTCGGATTCAGAGAGGGAATAGATGGGTCCGAGTGGAGGTGAGGAGCCTTCCTCAAGGTTGATCTTGAGATCGTAGGGACGATGCTCGGGGAGTTTCTCTGAGAGAGAGTCACTGAACACATCGGTGAAGTCATGATACTCCGGTGGAACATCAGATAAATCCAGCGGAGCCACGGAAGCAGCCTGGCCACTGACACTTGGCATAGAAGGTTGGAGTGTGAACTGTTGTGCACCCTCCTTTGCGCAAGCTCGTATGAAAGCAGCCGTGGAAATGATAGATATTTTGGGGGCAACCGAAGCGGAAAATGATGGGATGGATGGGTATGAGTAGATAGGCTCATATACTGGCGGAGTCCGTCGGGATCTCAGAGGTGGTTTGGATGGGATAGGACCTGAAGGGTCCTTGCGAGCTTGCGCTGATGCGTCAGAGGCCGCGGAAACATCTGGAACAGATGCACCAAATAGCTTTGAACAGAAAGTGATACTGTGCTTTGCCCAGTCAATCAATGGATTGTAGCGGGAGAGCCAGTTGTATCCCAGAACAAGGTTACAAGATGAATCAAGACAGGTGACGTAGAAGTCAATAGGAATGATATCTCCCGACGGGAATCGTATGGAGAGAGTAACAAATTGTGAGATGTCAGATCCGGTGGAGCCATCGAGAAGCCGAAGTTGAACAGGAGGAATGGAGTTGGTAGGAATATTGTGATCGTTAACGTACTTCGAGTCAACTAGAGCAAGAAAATGTAGGATAGTGGAGATAGGAGAGCCATTGGACTCTGATCCGGAGCCGATTTCACTGGATAGGGATATGGTAAGGGAATGGTTGGAAAGAGTGGCAGCATTGAGGGTTACGATCTCCAAAATGCAATGACAGTCAATGCAACCCTGTCCTTGCACAGAGGAAGCAGGGTTGCTCTCTATTTTTCTGACTCCGAAGGAGCCGAATCGACAGAGGTGGGAGTAGGGTCAGAGACCTCAGCTGCACGTCCATGCATGGAAGCCGCAGATTTTTGCTTGTTGCAGTCCTGGGTCTTGTGTTTGTTACCACAGAACATGCAGAGGTCGTTCTTGCAGCGGCGTTCCTTTTCCTCGGGTGTGAGCTTACCATCCTTGCCTAGCTTCTCAGCGTAGGGCTTCTTGGAGGCACCCATGGAGCCGGAGGAAGAAGAGGTGGATGATGAACCTGCAGTGGAACCATAGGATTTCAGGGCCATGGAGTTGTTGGAAGAGCTCAAGTTAGAACCCGAACCCTTAGGTTTGAAGGTGGAGGAGGTGGAGGGCTGGTCACGGTTTTCCTGGGAGATCTCAGCTTTCCTAGTCCAGTAGCGAGTGTCAAGCTCCTGGGCAAGGGTATGCATATCATGGAGGCTGTTGGGTTTTCCGTGGTGAGCCATGTCATCCTTGATCCATGAGCAAAGCCTGCGGTAAAAGGCATGATGGAGGGAGTTGTCGCCGTAACCGATGATGGCGGCATGTTGATTGAAGCTTACTATGTACTTCATGATCCTATCTCCGTCGCACATCCGAAGATTTTCGAGTTCATCTTCAGCATCTCCGACGGCATCGAATGGACCAAAATTGGTACAGAGCTCCGAAAGGAAGGCGGCATAGGAATATGCCCAAGTGGGAGGATCGGCTTGATTGGGGTGGAGGATATCCAGTTTGAACCAGTCAAGGGCGACACCAGAGAGGAAGGAGATGGCATAGTTGACCTTGGCGGTGTCTGCAGCGAATGTGTTGAGCCTGTCATTGAAGTTCAACTGCAGGGAGATGATGAACACCTTGAGTTTCCGCGGATCCGCTCCGTCGAAGGTGTCCGGTGCCTTGACTTTGGTATGGACTATCTGCTGAGGCAGGTTGTTGGCTTGGCAGGTAAGGCCGCGGAGGAGGTTCATGAATTCCATCATGAGGTGGTTCTCATCGTTAGGATCAGGATTGGGAGGATTAAGGGGGTTACCGCCTGGTCCACTGGGGCCGCCGGGACCCCCAGGGCCACCGGGATTTGGTGGACCAGCTGGTGGACTGGGGCACTGCGGATTGCACGGATTGCAATTGCAATTGCTAGGGGACTCTGCTTCACTGTCGCTGTCACTGGGATCCCCATTGTCACCCTCTTCCTCAACTGGGAAGAGAGGCTGTGTGTGCGGGGTTTCCGGGATGATGCTTCTATAACCACCCCATCCATTCGTACTAGCAGAATCCATGGAGAACAGATTGGGAGTGGTGTTGACATCAGATTGGTGGGCAGTGAAGCCACTGTGAGTGTAGGTTTCCCTACATGAATGTTGTGCAGAGGCTGAATCCTCGCCAAAGAGGGTGTGATCCTCTTTCAATGCAGAGGCAAGAATGTCGTGCATGGAGAGATGGGTTACGGGTGGAGCCATGGAGGAGGATTGAGTTTGTGAGGGATCGAGGGTAGTATTAGACATTCCTAAAAATTTCGACTCAAGGGTTTGAGTTCGAATATACTGTTAGGATCATGCCAATAGGAGTAAGTGAAAGGAATGCATGCCGTGGATTCTGCGGAGTGCGTGGGGCTTGGCGAAGCTATTAGCAACGTCACCCTTGGGTCAAAGCCCAAAGAAGGATTACAGATGGAGTCCGCGGGATTATGATCTCTAGGATCAAAGGTTAAGTCCAACAGCTATCGGAGTCCGCAGACATAGGGAGATGGATTATGGCTTGAAGGCCAAAGAGAGTGAGGACGAGAGTTATTGGGCTAAACCAAGTTGATATTTGAACTGAGGTATGTACTACTAAACATACAGCTTATATACTAAGACGGAGTCCGATGGGTCGGGGTCTGGAATAGTGTAGGTATGGCTAGAGTGACGTGATCTGGAATGTTCTGTATCTAGAGGAGTCGAGTATTCCATGGACTCCGATATAACACCTACTCGCTACCGTGACAGGTTCTAGGTGTGATAAATGAATATGTGAAATAAGTAAATGAAATAGAGATATGAAATATGAGATAGAAACTGGGATTCGGAATCCGATGGATTCCAATGATTGACTTGGAGCCGGTGGAGTGGATGATTGGATGAGGTCCGTGGAGTCCATGGCATGATCATTACAGAGCCGTGAAACGAGTTGGGAGGGATATTCTTCATTATCTCCAGTCATTGAAGTGTCAAGAAGGTCCTATAGTAGCATGTGCACACTGGAGATAATATTATATCTGGTGCTAAGTCAGTTGTCACTTAGAAATGACAAAGTTCATGAATTCTGAGCATACAGAGCCCTGAGGCTCATCATCCCCCCTAAACTTTTATTATGTTACTCTGGAACATAAATCTGGAGGCTTTATAACCGAGTTCCCATGAGAAGCTAGGGTTTTGGGCACAGTAGCCATGTAATGACATTGGTGGCGATATTCCATTTCCATTTTGGGAATCCATATTGCTCACGATGTGTTGGTGACCTATTTTCTGATCACTGGTAATGGTGGTTCTGCTTCTCAGAACATTCCGGTATGTGTTTTGTTAGTTTTTCATCTTCTTTTATAAGTTTTCAAGGCACTTTTAGCCTTTTATGCGTGTGGGTGAGGGAACTTAGTGAAATTTTCACTAAGTGCCCTTCTTTTTATAATTACCAACTGCTTTCTCAGCATCATCCATCTCTCTGCTTTCTTCTCTCCTCTACCGCTTTCTTTCTTCATGTCTCTTCTCTTTTAGTTGGTGTTCTAATGCTGGCTAAGTCTCGAAATATTTCCCTAAGTTCGTTCCATCAAAATATTTGGAAATGTAATGAGTGTGCTTGACCATGGCTTTGGCGCTGTTGGTGGTTGGATTTGTTTATCTCCATGCTTCTAGTCATAAGATATTGTTACTGCAATGTGTGTTTTGTGATATCTCCTTTGAAAATCTTGAAAATGCTGGTGGAATGCAAAGTTTATTTTTATCTCCATGCAATTTCTGATGGAGTATTTTGTGAATTGTGGGTTCATTTCTTTCATGATTTTGTGCAAAAATGGTGTGCTGAATATTGTTCTTGATTTCTGCCTGAAAACAACATGGTGTCCATGTCTCCTCCCCCTAAACTTTTTAAATCTTTGGTGTCATCAACTTAAAAGATTTATCCAGGTGCGAATGCATGAATTTCAAAGTTGTGGCCGCTGAGTTTTGAAAAGCAAAACATGTGTTGGATTCTGTTCAGCGAGGGGAATGCTCCAGCTAAAATAGAATATATCTTGTAAATGCTCTGACATGAGGAGGCCTCTGGTTTTCATATAAGAGGACCGGTTTTAATTGTCTTTCCTCAGAATCCTCCACATTCTACACCGTTATGTCTTCTACCAACAACTCCATCCCAACTCTCAACTCTCTCATCGCTCAGGCAGATGCACTCATGAAGTCTCCTCCTGCTGCTGACACTGATTTTCTTGCTATCACCGTGTTCTTCAATGAGGCGGCGACTATCAAGGTATGGAGATAATTGTAAAACCGGGATTTTGGTCGCTGATATTCATGTGTAGTGCTCTTTATTGGCATACTATTCGTCGTCCAGTTGTGTTAATTCTTATCACGACTTTGAACAGTTTATCTCTGGGCTGGTCATCCAGTTCCATTTCACTGATCAATGGCTCTCTGTTTTTCATGTTGAGACCACTCGTCTCCAGGCTGCCACTAGTGGCAACTACCACTTGACCGGTGATCAGATTCTTGGCAGGCTGGAGGTTCTTCCTCCCATTAGGTACAGGATTGACAAGGACATTCTCATGTCTTCCACCCCATTTTCTCCTGTTTTGAGTGCCACAAAGTCTATTCTGGGCTTGCCCAAATCTACTAGTGGCGGCTCTACTGCTGTCACTCTCAAGGACGCTGACACGCTCGTATCGTGTCTAGCCGTGTAATTTTGCGATATGTATGAATACATACATGGTATAAGGGCTAGTTACTGAGGTAACACAAAATACAGAAAGAGCGCAATACTCTATGCATAGAGCGCAGTGTCAAACACACAGAGTGCAGTAATATATGTATGGAGCACGATACCGAGTCGCGCGCAGTACGACCTCGAGTGACAATTAGTAGAGTGCATACTCTAACTTAGAATGATACTGGTTGAGGTCACACTAAGTATGAGAGCTCAGCACTTGATATTGAATACACTAGAGGCAGATCAGAGATGCGCTCCAATGAATTGATGAGAGACAGACATGATATGAGAAGGATTGATCTGCCACGCGTGCTGCGTGCATGTATGAAAGTAGACATAGAGCGCAGTGATATCAACACCGTGCGCGGTAGAACAACGCGTGCAAGTCTGAAGTGACTATTGGTAGAGTGCATGCTCTAACTTAGTATGATACTTCATTGAGGTCACACTAAGTACAAGAGCTCAGCACTCGATACTGAATGCACTATCAACAGATTGCATACATGATCCGCAGATGTAATAAAAGACATGCCTGATCCCAAGAGAACTACGTGACACATTGATTGATGACACACAGGGTCCTGATCGCATGGCATGTGCGCACGTGTCCCAAATAATGCCTGAGTATTGATAACTCCGAGAGAACCCGGTTTGGCCAAAGAGCGCAGTGCCTAGGCTTACCACGGGTATCCCCCACCAACCAGAGAAACCTAGAAACTCAACTTTAGAATAGGATACAGCCTATATGATTGGTTGTCAGTCCAGGTATACTCCGAGGAAATGATGAGTGACATGCCAACGCAAAGAGCGCAGTGCGAGTGGAGTCTCAACCATGAGGAAACAGAGTCTGGTCTCGAGATAGACCTCCAACCAAGTGTCCAGCCCCGGGCATGCTATAACAATGCGCGCGCGTTGCGAGGAATAATGTTCCGAGGTTCTAACAGTACTGTATTAAGTTGTATCGACGTGTATGATGTAGAATTGTATAAATACTGTAGTGTAGATGTAGAGTACAAGTTTCGAGCCCCCGGTGTAATAGTGCAAAGCTTTGCAGCCACATGCTCTAGCACTTAGAGTAGCTAGGAACTTCTAGAGAGAATACAACCCATATCAGAAATCTATTGTGTGATTTAAGTCGGGCGCTTAGACAAGAAAATAGCGTGGCACTCCGTGCAGAGAGTCTGGTTTCGGTTTGACTTGCGCTCTGTGAGAGAATAAGAGTACGGTGTCTTGAAGGTCACCCTTTCAAGTTCTTGAGGGCATTTGTGTGACGCGAGGCATTACAGGCGCAGAGGTTCAAACCCTTTGGCTTGATTAGTGTTCGCTTTTCTGTGTTATTTCCGCAGGTTGGCAAAGGTTCAAACCCTTTGGCTTGTCGGATGGGGTTTCTCTGGATTGCATTGGTTCGAATCCTGTGAATCTACGATCGGTTGGAAGCTTGAGCACGTAGGTTCAAACCCTGTGGCTCTTGTGGAAGTATCGGAGTTTTGTGTCAGTGTAGACACTTCTCCACGTGTTTGCGAAGGTTTTGGTTTAGCGCGCGACACGCGAGGTTTATTAGTGTGTTGAATTTAATAGGAATTGGTTTCTGCTTCGAGCGCAGTTGTTTAAGTGGTGTTTAGGGTGTTATTGAGTGTGTGCAGTGGTTATTAGAGTCCCGAGCGACTGCTAGAAAATTGTGGAGGCGTTTGACGAAGTTGTGTTGTGTTATACACCCTTGCCTTGAGGCCCGGCGACGGAAGTCGCACCCTCTTGTTCTTGAGAAAAGCCTTTGGACTTAGAGAAGTCTAGATATTATATGAGCGTTACTGCTGCGCGTGTATCTTAGAGATATTGGGAATTGAATTGTATTGGTTCGCTACTTTCATCGCATTAGAATCCCCCCACGAACTTGAGCGTGTTTGTGTGTGTAGTGTTGGGTGTGGGTGTGATCAGTGTCTTCGATGCTGTTGCATTTCTAGCTCTGTGCACTAAGACAGCTCTTCAACGCTGATGAACCTAGTGACTCCTGCAGGCAGAAAACAACTAAACCATTGAATGGCAAGTGGTATCCATTGATGAACCTAAAGACTCCTGCGGGCAGAAAACACAACACCTAAACAGCAAGTATAATCAATCACAGAATCTGAAGGCAGGTTCTTAGCGAGTCTAGTCAGGCACCTCCATGCAGTGACTATAGGTCCTAAATTCGTAGCTTATTCAAGGCTACTTGGTGTTATGTCTCGAGCTACTGGCTCTGTATAAGACAAGGTCGGTTCGCGAAGTGGTTATTAAAAACTATCTAGTTTGCGAAGGTGTTATTGCAGCCTAGTATGTGGTGTGGTCTACTGTTGCGCTCATCTTTGAGTGTGATGTCTAGAGGTGTGAGGATGCCAACAAAGGTGAACAACCGCCTTCTTGGTTTATAGAGTAAAGCAAGGGATGGCACGGTCACAACTTAGTTAAGTGCGTTCATAGTCACTGACTTGTTGGTGTATACGTCCTTAGTGCAAACACTAAGAGTTCTGTAGTCTTTGGTATGGGGGAGTAGTATCCCGAGCATATTCTGTCTTTCTGGCTAATACACTTGAGTTTTTATACTAATTTTCTCTAATGGTTCACATAATCTAAAGGTGTCATTCTTTGTAACTGCAGTAATAGATTAGTGAGCTTTGTGAAGGGTTTGTAACACTATTATCGTTTCTATAACATCTCTTACTGAGCTTTATAATGTATGATTGTGTATGCCAGTTTACAACATATTGCGGCATCCTTAGCTGACTGACGGATACTAGTTGCGCAGTGCTAGCCTGGGTGATTCGTGAACTTCATTTCTTATTTAGCTTCACGATCGAATATCTGTGTTACGAGTCCCGTAGCTGGGCACAGCCTGCATGCTTCTGCGCAGTTGGTGATCGCATGGGTGGCATCACATGACCATTGTTGCATCATGCCACCTTTGCTTAGGTGATGACCTGAATTGGATGACTAGTTCAGTGCCGGTCCCATGGTAACCAGTATTCCCGCGTCCTTTGTGCCATATTGATGATTTATGGTTTGCAAACCATTATTGAATATGCGCTTCATGACCTGAATCACTATTTGGTGGGGATTTGACTTGTAACAGACTTGCAAGGATTGGTTAATTGAACATCCTTGCAAGTAAGAATTTCATTAAATTGTTTTGTGTGCCCGCGATTTCTGAGTGCACAGAGCCATGAGGCTCATCACTGTTTTACAGAATCTGAAGGCAGGTTCAAGCGGGTCTAGTCAGGCACCTCTGTGCAATGACTATCCTTCCTAAGCTGATAATGTTCTGTTGTTACTTCAGTAACGAGTCGGTACTGGAGAACTAGGTGGGTGAAAGAAGTTCGCTAGTGGGTTTGGTGTTGTTCTTAGTGAATCAAATGGTATCTGTGGGTGTCAGTAACTAAAGGGTGACTATCCTATCTCGGATTACCCTTGAAGTTAGCTAGTAGCGGGTGGAAGGCTGAGAGCACCAATGAAGGTGAGTTTCCCCTTCTTTGGTTATAGACTTAAGCTAGTAGGCAACGGGCATGCAGCGGTACAGTGCACAAGTGTAATCAAGTTCACGATGGACTTGCAACACACTAGTGTATCAACTGAGTCGTTGTGTATGTGTGTCTTTGACTATGAAGACCTTAGTTTGTTGGGTCAATTGTGTGGGGAGTAGTAGTCCCGAGCATATTCTATTGTTCTAGCTCAAATACTTTGTTACTTTTATACTACTATTCTATACTACAGCGTAATCTACTGGTGTCAGCTGCAGTACTTGCTTATTGAGCATAGCGAACTTATTCGTAACACTATTACTGCACTATCTTCCTTATGATAGCTTGCTCATATGGATATCTGTCTGCCCAGCTAACGAGGCCTAATGGCAGGACCACCTTACTAACCATTAGTCGTTCCACAGTCCTTACTGCCACAAGTTCACAAACTTGTTTGGTCAGGTTGTACACACGTCGGCGTGCCTGGAGTTCTCTGTATTATAAGTCCCTCTTTGCCGCATACTACATGCAGTCCCGTGTTAATGTTGTTGCTCCGGTTATAATTTAGGTGATTCCTCCTTGCTCTGCATGTGTTCAAGAAGGCACTGAGTGCATTTTTGCTGGCCTTTCTACTGAGTGCATTGCTTGCCACAAGGGACTTCTCCGGTCCTGCGTAGGTGGTGTACCTGACAGGCAGATCCTGATTATGCTGTTCAACAATCTTTGTCCCAAAGATGATGAGCATGTGCTCAATCTGGTCGAGGATATGATCAACTTAGATCCTTTTGGCATTAGTGAGTACCTTTCATTTTGATCTCTTTTGACCATAATTAAATCCGGTTGTTTTCTCTTTTCAGGAACTCCGGTGGGATTTCCTGAGGATCATCATATGGAGGGCATTATCAACAATGCTAAGGCCTATGTTGGAGTCAATTCTCAACAACTCCCTTTTCACAGCATTGAGTCTATCCCCGCTTTGGTGAAGGCTAAGGACACCTACTACCAGCACCTCGAGGCCAATACTCATGAGCTCTACTTGTTCTTTAAAATTTGTCACATCATTGTTCAGCAGCTCTGATTTGTTATAGCAAACTCAATGATTTCTGCGAACAGGAATCTGCCGAGGTTAACACCATAGTGAAGATGACTTCGTCTTCTAAACCGGTCGGTTCCAATGGATTTCCTTGGTGGCTTATGAAGAAGGATTGCCAGGGCCGTTGAAAGAACCGTGGTGGTAACAAGGCAAAGGTAGAGGCAAAGGCAAAGGTAATAACAAGGCTCAAGTCCTTCCTAAATGCTGTGCCGGTTGGGGATGCGATCATGCTGACTGCGATACCGCTATTTGCGACTGTGGTGGGTGGGGTTGTAACATGGTCAATTGCCAGGCCAACCGAGGTAGCTGGAGTGACAGTAACAGTTCCACTCAATACCGTGATGGCGTCCCTCTCAACTCCGGTACTGTTTGGGGAGACAAGCCATACTCGGGTCGCCATACTTGTCACTATGGTCACAAGTAGTTGCTTTATGCCGGTAGTTCTTGTTTTTCATTAGTTATCCGTTTTCGCATTTGTGGGGGGATATGTTTGAACAAGTGTGTAAGACCGATTGGAGATAATGGTCATTAGATAGATGTATTGTGAAATGAGTGTGTCGGGGCCCCAAAATGAGGTCCAATATATAAAGTTGTTGTTGCCAAAGAATCCACCTGGTATTAAGCAAGTTCTGCTTCATTGTGAGCTTCCTCTAAATCCAGTAACTCATTGAAGGAACCGTTGTCTTCCGATTCAAAGAGATCATTAATCCATTTTGGAGGGACATCAATGATTGCATTTATATCCGGTATGTCAATTTTTCTCTGGGCAAAGTATGACAATAATCTGAACATGGCCACTGGTTGTGCGAAGGTCAAACTATCTAGCTCACAAAGGAGGTATGCGCCTCCTTTATTTCTCCCTAATATGACTAAAGGTCCCAAATATCTGGCACACATTTTGTGGTTTAGAGCTTTCTCTATCTGCATGTTGCACATCAAAACTAAATCTCCTTGCTGAAAGTTGAAATCTCGAATGGTAAATTCATGATCTTTCTCGAACTTGACCACAGCATTATGCCTAGCTTCATAGACTTTTGACTTTAAATGATCTAGGTCTGTCACCCGTTTTTGTAGGCTGATAGCATGCCTAGCAATTAAAGATGTGGTACTGATGATGTTATCCGGGGGCGGTGTTAACCAGGTGGATTCAATGATATCCATTGGGAGTAAGGGTTCTGTACCCATTGCTGCGAAGTATAGGGAACATCCCATGCGTTTCTGAATTGTTATTCGGTCTGCCCAAAATACAGAATAGGTGTTCTGACTCCATTTACTCTGATCTCTGTCCAACACTTTGAACAGGCCTTGGTGGACATCAAAATGAGGTTGTTCTGCAATGCCGTTGGCTCTCGAGTTATAACCGGAGATATGTATGTGATTGATGTGATATTTCTTGCTCAGGTAATTGATTGCGGCTACAAATGCAGCTCCGTTGTCAGATACAATTTCGACTAAGGATCCCCATCTGCATAGGATATCTGCAAAAATCCATTCGCCTATGGTATGAGCCATCTCCTTGCATAAACATCGAAATTCGGGGTAGTGACTGAGTGAACATCTTCCTTGGACGATATACCGGTATTGTCCTGAAACCAGCATCATCATTGTGTCCATGTACATTTTTGCGAACAATGGTGCCAGTATAGCAATGGTAGGAGGAATGTATATCTGTTGGATTTGCCAAACTTGACACAAATGGCAACTTTTAATGAACCACACGATGTCATTCTTCATTTCTGGCCACCAATACCATTCCCTAATGAGCATGTGCATTGCATAAAAGCCTTTGTGGGCAACATCATCATGGCAAGACATTATTACTTGAATGTGTCGCTCAGGGAATAGTGCTAGCTGATGCTTTCCATCTATGTTTTTGCGCCATAATTTTCTGTCTCTTTCAAAGAAATGAACAGCGTATTTCATGAATTTTCAGTATTGGTTGTCATCAAAACCGGTGGGCTGCTGGAGATATTGGTGCCACAGCAATAAATACTTAAGCTGTTTATCCAACCGGATTTGTTTTGCTGATTGAGGTTCATCCGCATAAGAAATAAGACTTGAGGATTCTTCTACGACGTCTTGCTGGAGAACTTGAATTAACTCCGTTGGGTGATGAATAGTGGGTGAAGTTGAATTAATAAAATGTAAAAGCCTGTAATGAGTGTGTAAGAAGTCTTCCATGCCATCTCCAGGCAGTGGAGGGTCTCCTAGTTGTGGTGGGCATCTAGAAAGTCCATCTGGACCATGCTTAGAGCTGGGTACGTGGACGAGAACAAAATGAAATGAAAGGATGCCAATAATCCACCAGTTAACTGTGGCTGAAGGTGCTATATCCGGGTTTTTGAGCATTCCTTTAATAGTGCTTGCATCTACTTCAACAACAAAGGTGGGAAGTCCGATTAAATAAGTTTTGCAGTCACCTAGTGTGCAGTAGAGACCAAATATCTCTTTCTTGGCTTGCAAGTATCCGCATTCTTGCTCGTTAAGAGTAATAGATCCAAAGCAAGTGAAATATCATATCTTTGGGTTGATATGATCGCACTGTGCCAGGTAATAACCAACAGCAGTGGGACCAGTATCTATGGCAAGAATAACAGCACCGGTCGATGAATAACTAAGTGGTTTTAACGCTGGGCTATCTTTGACTGTGTCTTTTAGATCTTCTTGTGCTGCAATTTCTTCTTCCTTGAATTTGAACTTGACATCTTTTCTGAATAGCTTGGTAATGGGTAAAGTACCGAATACAAGACTGACCTGCTCAACTTTTTGTGATCGGTGCCTTAGAACCCCTGGTACCCCTCTATGACTTTATATGTCAGTGTCTGATTAGCTAATATTTTCATTTGATTAACATGGTTATATATTAATATTTTCTCTTTTGAAATAAATTTATCAAACACTTTAAAACACATATTCATAAACTTAGGCATTGCAAAATATATATATTAAAGACTTAATTAGCCATATTTGCTGATGAACAGGTGAGTAGCAACCCTTATCATTCAACACTCATCATCGTGCAGACATGGCAGTGGATGTGGGTTCTGCTGCTCACTTGTCATCCTCTACTGCTTTTACAGCTCGTAGCCGTCCCCAAAGAATCAACCAGCAGTCAAGGCCAGTGTGACACTTTCCGATTCCCAATCTGAGAACATTCCCGCTAACATCTGTTAGGTGGGAGGTCATTAACAGCAAGGTCATACTTACTAATTCCTACCATCAGACACAAGAGTTTCCTCAATGAACCATCCTGGTCTTGACATCAACATCTTTGATGAATGGCAATGACGTCCATATATATCAATTTAAGGGAGTGTAAATTCAATATCTCATGTGCCAGTTGTAGTTGGCCTTTCAGGCCAAGATTAGTCAAATGATGTCAACTACTCTTTGGGCCTGCAAGGCTACCTACAACCTTTGTATGGGGTAAATCTATACTCCCCAAAGGAGCTATTTAGAGGTCATGGATTATATGAACTAGTGCAATCATGGAAGGTTTGAATTCCCTTGGAATTATTTATGACATGAAACACTGACTAATACTACCTCCAGATCACCAAGTGGGACCAACATGATATCATCATCCTGGGGGAAGCCCTGTTATGCAAGAGCAGGAGCAATGATGAAAAAGTTGTCATCATGTGGAAGTGTGTTATACAAAAAGTGTTTATAGTATGTATATTAAGGCAATCAAGATGGGGAAGGGTGTGATGTGGGAAAAGGGAGTTTGGGGGGGAAATGTAAATATAGTGGACTGAGATTTCATGAAGAAATTTTGGACATCAAGCATAGAATGAATTGATACGTTCCCCATGAACATGTTACTTAATTTTAGCGTTTCTTTTGGGTCGAAATCATTGGGGGCCTGGGTTGTATTAATCTCGATGGTAATTGCTGACAAAGCATCCTATCGAGCTCAATGGCTGTGCTGACAAAGCATTTGATCGAGCTCAATGGCAAAGTGCTGACAAATCATTCTATCGAGCTTGATGAGATTGCTCAGTAAAGATTTTTGAGGTTCTTGTTTCTAAGTTCACTGATAGGCGCACAATGGAACTGGGATTGGTTATATGATTGTCAAGGATATTTAACCACTAGGTACTGAACTATATGGGGTCTTGTATTGGTAATTTAAGATAAGGAATGGAATAACGGTAGTCCCATAGACAGTAGTAAAGGTATGATAGTAAGGAAACAAATGTAGAAGGATTAACAACAGATAAGGAAGGTGGTCTAGATAAGTGACACATATGGTTCTGCATTCTAGAAAGTACAAGAGATAGATGGTATGGAATGGACCATTACATGTTGTCGAAGTTCAGGCAGCTCTTCTTCCACACACTCATGCATTATCAGTATTTACTGGCTCCTCATGGAACAAGATGTGCAGTTAGTCATGCTAACCTTCGACACTATGAGGGTACCATATGCAAAGGGGTAAGCAACTTTTGACACAGTGTCCTTATTTGCGGTCACAAGGATTTATTTTTATTGCTTGAATATCACGATTGTTTCAAAAAAAATATTATCACATTTAGATCTATGTACATAAAAATACATAGTAAATTGGTTCCTTTTCAAATAAACTAGAATGAATTTTTACTTGCCTTATATGTAGCACAGAATGTCTCTGGGGTCATACTACTTTATATAGTAAAAACAAATATGTGCAAATACTGGGTATCGATATAACCGGAGCAGGTCAGTCTTGTATTCGGTAGTAAAGCTTGAGTTGCAAAATTGTCAATAAATATCTGGAGTACTCCAACAGTACCAACAAATGTGCATGTGTCAGAGACATTGATACAAGGTCCCCATCGCAATATTGTGGCTACAATACTTTTGAGGGGTAGTCGGCCTTCATACATGCATCTATGCCCAAGCACAATGATTTCAGTGCAACAGAGATAGGCTTTCTTGCCGGAGAACATGCCACCACAATATTTCATTTGTTGAACAAACCGGTTTAAATTCTAGAAATGCTCCCAGATGAATCATCTAATGCCGGTGTTGTGGGGATTATCTCATAGCTGTCTTTGGTTTCGTATCAGTTTTCGGTTCCTCTAACGGGGACATCATTGATATATGGTATGGTGTATTCAGGGATTTCAGGTTGTAGAATGAAGGTAACATTGTCATGGAAAATTGGCATGGAGTTAGTCCAACCCATGGGTAAGGTAACAAGTCAAAGGGCTCCATAGGGAGTCTGAAAGGTTGTGAGGTCGCGTGATGATTCTGCCAATAGACGTTCATCATATCTGATGAATAAATCTAGGGTAGCACCACAAGCGTGGCCTGTGAAATGTTCTGCTAATGGGTCTGTCACCGGTGGTAATCCAGAGTGCGCAATAGTAACTTTGTTCAACGGTTCTAAGCTGTGAACTATGTGAAGACTTTTGCCATCTTTCTTAAGAACAGTGAACGATCGAGAATGATATGAGGAATTGGAAGGTTCATATATGCCAGCGTTAATTTTTGTTTTGATCATTCGACAAACTTCGGCGTAAATGCCTGGGGGAATGGGAATATTTCAAAGTACCCAAGGGGTATGTTCGATAACGGGTATATCAATGGGTGGGAAGAAGTCTCTACAAAAACTTCCTTGTTCTGAGTCTTCCCAAGCGAAAGCTTTATCTTGGACTGTCATAAAATGATGCATGAGCTTCATTTCTTCAGGCCAGAGAAAACCGTCATTATGAATGGAGTCGATGTATGCTTTGTGTTTGGGTGTATAGTGATTGGTTGGCATAAATGGTGGTGGGACCGGAGATAATGTAGGTATGTCAGCCAATGGGTCTCCCTTGATATTGCAAATAATATGAAACTTGTCAGGCAAGGTTGCAAGGACCGGGTTTGTTTTTAGTGCAACCAGCTTGTACTTCTTGCCTGCATAAATCAATACTTTCTTAGGGAAACATGGCTTGTAGGTTTGATCTCCGGTTATATTAGATCCATATAAGTGGTACATATAGTCTTGGGGCACGGAGATATTATTAAAACTGGGTGTTTCGTTCAAAGAATTGGAAGGTAAGGCATATAGTGGGAGTAGATGACTTTGGTCTGTTGGTAACAAATATTCGGCATGGTTTTTATCAACGGGAATGGTTTCTTGAGTTTAAGACGACCAAAGGGATTGTGTAAATGTAGTCAGGCAAATGGAAATTTTATTAGGGTTGCAAGCAGATAAATATTGTGCTGAGGTGCATTCTTGATCAAATTCAGAATGAGAGGTGGCATAAGCAATAACTTTGGGTAGCCCATTGTCTAATTCAATGACAAGGGCAATTTCTTCCATATTATCACCAGGTTCTTCTAGTCAATTTTCCCAAGAAAAGGGGACATGGTTTAAAATCTGGGGATGACCATGGGGAATAGTTGGAATAGTCGTGGTTTTGCTGGTATTCGGATCATGGATGGTAATAGTCTGATTCTCGTCAGCGTAATTGCAGACAATACTCTGAGTTAATGTGTCAAACAGTCTTCCAAGTAAAATGTCATACATGGACTGCTTAATGATGTGAACTTGCAAGTAGAGAGTAATATCTCCTAACAAAAATGCAACGTTGCATGCCAATCCCAAGGAATAATTTGTAGTACTGTTGGCTGACTGCATTTCCAAAACAACTGTAGGGTCATAGATTAACCCCAATCATAGGCAAACAGCTTCGGACATAGATATAACTTGAGATCCAGGATCAATGATGCATTCGACTTTGAGTTGATGGTCCACTACTGGAACAATGGAGCACAACAAAATAGAGTTGGCTGCGCATGTCAAAGGTCCAATTCTTTCTCCCATCTTGATGCGAGCTTCGTACGGATCTGGAACAATCAAAGACCCTGCTGGTGGATCTGGGTGTGCCTGCTCTTTATCTGCCTGTTCTATGGTCTGAGCAAAACTGTCCGGCATTGAGTATAACAATGTAGTTGCTTTGCTGGTTTTAGGACCATCTGCGTCTTTCACCGTGATTTCAATCATCCCATCTCTGGTGAACAGTAAAGCTAACTCCTTCTGGAATTGTTCCACGGTGTTAGGAACTTTGCGCTTGGTGTTATCTTCCTTAATCATTTCCCTGACTGCAGGTGATAGAGAATATAACTCTTGATGTGACAACATGATTGTGGAGTCCAATGTGTATTCATACACTTCTCATGTGACATTTGATCCTTCTATTGGTGCTCTTGTCCTATAAGCGGGTTCATTGTCTTTGACATGCTTGCATATATCCAGCTTTGCACCCGTGTTACAAACTCCTGGCAGTGCATAATTGGCTGGTCTTTCAGCGGCGAAAGGATGAATATCTTCTGGCATAAGCTGTGGTACATGCTCTTTCACATTTCCTCGACTTTAGGACATTCGTGCATGAAATGCCCTATTTCTCCACAGAAACTACAACTTTGGCTGGTAGTTGCATTAGTGTAACTGCTCTGTTGGGGTGGTAAAGACGGTCCAGCCAGGTACCGTTGTTGGACACACCAGAATCTATCGTTCAAATTCAACTGCAAAAGTGTTTCTCCGAGCTTAATGAGCTAATTGATATGCTCCATCTTTACTTGTGGTTCGACAGGTTCTTCTTTAACTCGAACTGGATTTGGAGGTTGTGCAACAGGCACCGGATATAATGGTTCTTCTGGCCTTACTGGGCCAGCTTCACGATATCTGTGCATTGGTGGACTCCTAAGTGTACTCTCGCTTTTATTCGTGCCTTGTAAGACAAACTGTGCCACGGAGTAAATATCTTCGAGTGGGTATGGATCTGCAGGGTGGTGGTCTGGTAACTTGATTTGAAGACAGTGAGCAATGGCATCCCAAACATGATTAGGAAAACCTTTGCTAAACATGTTGCCGGTTTCATTTTCAGATAAGCACTTTTTATCAATCAAGTGCTGTACTTTCAGGTAAAATTCTTGGTAAAATGCGCCCAAGTCTGCAAGGTTATTGACTTCACAAGCGTATTTTCCAATGATGCACTCAAGGTCATGCCTCTTGTATTTGCATTGGGGTATTGTGCTATAATAGCAGTTTTAAAATCTTCGTAGGATTTCAAGGTGTTCTTATATTTGGGCAAACTTTCCCAAAACTTGGAGATAACAAGTTCGGCGTAGTAGATAAACCATTTCTTTTTGTCGGCAGTGTTATTAATGGAATGGCAAGCGAAGAGTCCTTCAATATCTCCAATGTAACACGTCAATTCACGTCCTGGACTTATTTCATTGACAATATTTGGGGTGCTCTTTTCTTTTCTGAATGGCATATTTGAGGCCATGACTGGTGGTTGTGTATGGAGAATAACTGGTGGGGGGGGATTTTGTGCTGGTAATGTCACTACTGGTGGTATATCCAGTATAAAAGGGAAAATGAAGTGGATGCTTCGGTAGGGGGTTCAAAAGGTAATTCCTGCTTGAAGGATTCTTCTTTGATGTTGAAACATAGGGTAGTAGCGGTATCTGGGACTACTTCGTCACTAGAGCTGATGGATTCCTCTCTATAATCGGTAAAGGAAGTGGAGTTGATGCGATATCCGCTGAACATGGTTCCTGTATATGGTGATCCAGGTGTGGTGTTGTAATTAGAACTGACAAGTTCTGTGGTAACTTCGTCAGTGTCTGCAAATGATTGTTCTACAGCTGGATTTGGCGATACAGTGACATGCCTGCTAGGCGTTTACATGTGTAATTTCGTGTTTTATAACATTAGACTCCAGTTGAGAAGTCCCACAACTGAAATGAGAGAGATTAGAGAAGAGCGCAATGAAATAAGCATAATACCATGAATATTCGAAGTGACTATTGGTAGAGCACATGCTCTAGGTTAGGGAGATACGAGACATGGTCATCCTAAATATGAGAGCCTAGTGTTCGATACTAGCTGCACTAAGATGAAGTGGCGTGTGTACTCTAAAAAGATAAGTGAATACACGTGCAATGTAAATGAACTACGAGAGACATTGATCTATGATGCACAAGGCACAGATCAACCGGCAACTAGCACACATCATATAATGAAAGCCCCAGGCCAGATAAAACTGAGATACTACACTTTGGCCGAAGTGCGTGAGTCCTAGGCACCATGCAAGTCACCTTGCCGACTGGAAGACAATAGAGGAATATGAGTGGAGCAAATCCTGATAGGTGGGAGCTCCGAGGAGATAACATGTGGTGGGTTATGTGCTGCACACACTGCTAGCCGATGTCGCAACCATGCGCACAAGATAAGTCTGGGTCTTAATCAACCTTCTGACCAACATGCTATGAGATGGCATGCTCAACGGGATGTGCGAGACACAGACAATTGAGATCCGAGCAGGAAATAGTACTAAAACCGGTTGTATTAATTTGTAGAGTGCATGATGTATAAATACAGTAGTATAGAAGTAGTGTACAAGTTTTGGACCCCCAGTGTAATGGTGCAAAGCAGATTAGCGACATGCTCAAGCACTTGGAGCAGTTTGTAGCTTCTAGAGAGATAATACAACCCATATCAGATACATATTGTGTGAATTAAGTTGTGTGCCTGGATAAGACAGTGGCGCGGCACTTTGTGCAGTAGTTTTGGTTTTGGTTTGACTTGTGCTCTGTGAAAGAACGAGAGTACTGTGTCTTGAAGGTCACCCTTTCGAGTTCTTGAGGGCATTCGTGTGATGCGGGGCGTTACAGACGGCAGAGGTTCGAACCCTTTGGTCTGATTAGTGTTTGCTCTTCTGTGTTATTTCTGCAGGTTGGCAAAGGTTCAAACCCTTTCGCTTGTCGGATGGGGTTTCTCTGGAGCACAGAAGTTCAAACCCTGTGGTTCTATGATCGGTTAACGGCTCAAGCGCATAGGTTCAAACCCTGTGGCTCTTGTGGAAGTTCTGGGAGTTTGGTGTCAGTGTAGATGCTTCTCCAAGTATTTGTGAAGGTTATGGTTTAGCACGTGAGGTTTTAAAGTGTTGGGTTGATGATTAGTGGTTTTGTTTGGTGACTATTTGAGTTGTGCATGATTACTAGAGAGTTGTGGTTATGTCTATGGGCATTTAGAGTGTTTGGAAAGCCCTTTGCCTTGAGGCCAAGTGACGAACATTGCGCCTCTTGTTTAGAGATAACCTTTGGACTTAGTAAAGTCTAGATATGAGATGAGCACTATCGCTTTATGTGTATCTTAGAGATATTGAGAATGTAGTTGTCTAAGTTCGCTACTTTCATTGCATTAGAATCCCCCCACAAACTAAAGAGTGTGTTTGTGTGTGTAGTGTTAGGTGTGGGTGTGATCAGTGTCTTCGACACTGTTGCATTTCTAGCATTGTGCCCACAGACAGCACTTCATCTGGAGCCCACCGCAAGGGGGGGAAGTAGTTTCTTAAAACTAAGACATCCATTTGAGAGAAATCTATTACATGTGAGCATAATGATTGTTTTACTATCTAAGATTTCCATTTTGAGAAAAGAGAAGCTAGTCAGACTTCATACGAAGACAACTGGTGCAGAAGGATACGATCTCCCAATTGAGCGTCTCATCTGTTAGGTCAGTATAGCTGGACCAAGTCAGACCTGAGAACCCAAGACCAGATCTCAGAAGCAAGTGCATGATATTACTGTGCTACTGGCTTATCCGCTTGATGTCCATCTATGCCATCAAGATTGGATTAGTGCGAGCTTAGCCATGCAACAGCAAAGGAGTACCTCCATACCTGTGCTGGCTCCCACACCAGAATCTGAGAATAGTCTGTTTCGAGTTTGGGTACCATCCAGCGAAGCACCTACAGAACCAGAGATTAGCCCAAGTGTGAACTCGCAACCTATTACAAGAAAAACACCAGATCAGACGATCCCACGCAATAGTAGTATTGCAACAATGGCCGCATCTATGCCAGGCCCGAGTGAGAAGGCCACACCGAGATTTGAGACCTCCTCTGACCCAGGGGAGCTCGAAAGATTCTTCACGCACCTAGAAGATTTATTCATGAAATGTGCCATCACAGATGAGGAGGAGAAAAAGAAAGCCGCAGCATCATATATGGACATAAAAACTGAGCCACAGTGGAAGGTTCTCCCCAAGTATGCGACAGGAGGAAAGTATGATGACTTCAAGTCGGAAGTCATGGACTGCTACGATGGCGCACATGATGAAGACTGCGACCCAGTCCAAGAAATGAAGAGGTTGGTATGGAGATACAATATCACACAGATATCAGGCAAGGGCCAATATATGGCATTCAAGTGGGAATTCCAAGTCCTGTCATATGCGCTCAGTGGGGTGCTGTTGAATAGGCAACTGGTGGACTCGTTCTTGATGCCTATGACAGACAAGTTGTATAGATCAATCAAGATACAGCTCGAGTGTCTCCCACCCCCAGCTGGGAAAAAGAGGAGGGAGCTCGCCGACCCATACACTTTGAAAGAAGTTATGGATGCTGGATTGAATGTGTTGCACGGAGTTTTCTTGTTGATGGACAGGAAACGAGATGAGAACAGAGGGATTTCAGGGGCAGCAACTGTGACATGAGAGCAGTTCAGATTGAGTACCTCTGTGCACAACTCACCCATGGCAGAAGAGAGAGGTGTGAAGCAGGAGGAGGTAGGAAGCGTGATGACAATCATGAAAGATTTCATCAAACAGCAGAACATGGCAAGTGACAAGAGGCTTGCGACTTTGGAGCAGGCGATGTTGGAGAATCAGAAGAACATCCTGAGTTTCTTGCAGCAGCAATCGAGCAAGTTGGCGGGTCCTCCATATGAGCCTGGGCCGAGGTTGATGGGGTATGCGCATACTCACAACAATAACCCACTGCGCACATGCTTCTTCTGTAGAGATACAGATGGACACATGTCGAGTGAGTGCCTAGTGAAGGCCTCGTATATTAAGTTGGGAAAGATAGAGTTGGTAGATGGGAGAGCGCGTCTACCTGGAGGAGGAGATATTCCAAAGGACATACGAGGACAATATGTCAAGGATTGGGTTGATGAGTACTATGCGCATATCAAAGCTGGCAAGATTCAGAGCCAGAACATGGTTATTACCATGACTGTGACACTGGGACTCTTCCATGTCCCAGGGGGATATAGCGTGCTACTCCAAGAGAAGCAGGAGTTGGAAAGACAAGTGTATGCAATGAGGATGCAGCACATGAGTAATGACACAGGTGTGAGGATGTGAAGTAAAGGTCCACCCCCAGACAATCCAATTGCTGAAGAACCAACTGACGAAGATAGAGAGCAGGGTTTTTCTAGGTGTTCAATGAAGGCAGGAGGGAACCAATACAAGATCAGTGGAGTTGCCAGGTCTGGTTCACCATCACCCCCAGAGGACCTAAAAACCAAAAAGAGAAATGGAGCAGCACACATCGAGGTAGTGAGTGATTCATCAGAGGAGGAATCTGAAGAAGAGCTTGTGCCTCGACCCAAGAAAGTAAAGAAAGTGGCAGTAATGATGCCACCCAGAGAGAAAAGGCAAGTGCAGATAGACCCCGCACCCAAGACGATACCTACTGCATGCAGTATAACACTGGAGCCAGAGATGCCATATCTAGTAGCGTGCAATGTCACAAATGTGGGTAAGCAGGGAGGTCCATCGAAAAGATTCCCAAAGACAATGGGATTCGTACCATATACGGCAGAAGAGCAAGAATTGGTGTATCATTTGAAAGCACCTGTTGAGGAATGAGGAAACTCACCAGAGGTATTGGAAAGACTCATGAAGTCCCCAAGTAGCCATCATGGTCGGAGAACTACTTGCACTCTTGAAGATAGGTAGCACAGTGAAGCAGGAGTTAACTATGAAGAGAATACCACTTGGAAAGTCCAAGAAACTGGGAAACAACAGTTTGGGATAGTAATCGAAGATGGGGAAGAATTAGCAGGGGATGATATGGAACAAGCATTCCCCTTCGCAGAAGATACCGACGGTGAAGAAGTCGAGGAGAATGGGTTACCGCCTAACGCGGTATTCCTGTCTCAGATACCATTCAATGGAGAATTCATATTTACCACTGAAGCTAAGAATGGAGTTCCTGAAGGCACGCTTGTCTGGAAGGACCCGTTCGAGCAGTATCTGAACAACGCAGAAGAAAAGGGAGAAGTAACCAAGCAAGTTTATGTTGCTAAGGACTCACAAGCCTTGCGCTCAGTGTTTCCTTTCATAAATGGGTCGGAGCACTTTGAGAGCTTGTATGACACTGGTTTGCAGATTGTGTCAATATCGAGTCGGGTTGCAGATTGACTGGGTTTGATATACGACCCAGACAATGTAATCAACATGCAATCTGCAAATAAACAAGTGGAAAAGTCCCTCAGTATGGCCAAGAATGTACCATTTCTGTTTGGAGATATTGCAGTATACTTTCAAGTCCATATTATCAAGGACCCAGCCTATGATGTATTATTGGGTCGACCCTTTGATATATTGACTACAAGTATGGTGTATAATACAGGCGATGGAGGACAGATGATCAAGATAAAAGATCTGAACTCCACGTGTTGTGCTATGATACCTATGTTCCCTCAAGGACACAAAAGTTAGTCGCGTGCAAGGTCGAGGAGGGTTTTCAGTGATTGATGATTTGATCAATGATCAAGGAGAGTTAGCACTGGTAATCGAAACCAATTGAGATGGAGATCTGGTGATTAGTGGATATGCAAAACCCACAGGATCACAGACATTTAACAGAGAAGAATTACAGGCAGTATATGCTGTCGCAAGCACAAAGGTGCATACAGAGGATTCAAAAGCACGCAGAACTTTATCCACGTACTTTGAGGTGCTAGAAGATATTAAAGAGATAAGAAGACAGAAGAAAAATGAAGTGCAGAATGTGCATGAGTCCAGGTTGAGCTCTAAGGATACGAGCACGACTTATCTCTATGAAAAGATGAGTGCCACACACGAGAAACCTGCGATTGGCTTGGTGAGAGATGTATTTGTGACTAAGAAGTATAAACCCATGGCTCAGAAAGTCAGACCAATTACAGGAGGTCTACCTTCGGAATTCAGGATAGTGTGCAAGATAACAGGTGATCCACTTAAGGATATGCCGCAGTTGAGCATGCATCCAAAAGAGTTTATGCCTACAGGACAATATACACAGGAGCACAAAGATATAATTGAGAAGGTACATGGCGAGGAGTTTCTCTGCGAAGAGGAGCGCAAGCTACTGCATGAATTCATGTGTGTACAGAATGAGGGATTTGCATGGGATGATACAGAACGCGGTCATTTCAAGGAGGAATACTTCCCGCCAGTGACCATTCCAGCAGTAGAGCATACTCCCTGGATCCAGAAGAACATACCTATTCCACCAGGAATCTTTGACCAGGTGTGTAAGATTATCAAAACCAAGATAGAAGCCGGAGTATATGAGCCTTTGAACTCTTCATATTGCTCGCGCTGGTTTTGTGTAGTTAAGAAAGATGGAAAGAGCCTGAGACTCGTCCACAGCCTGGAACCATTGAATGCTGTGACAATAAAGCACTCTGGGGTGCCCCCGGTGACTGACAAACTTGCAGAGCATTTTGCAGGATGTGCATGTGGTGGTACACTCAATTTGTATGTAGGCTATGATGAAAGAACACTAGACAAAGACTCAAGAGATTTGACGATGTTTCAAACACTGTTTGGTGCACTCAGACTTGTGACATTGCCTATGGGCTGGATGAACTCAGTACCTATATTTCACGACAACGTGACTTATATCCTGCAAGATGAGGTAACACATGTTACCATACCCTATGTAGATGATGTTCCTGTTCGAGGACCGAAGACAAGCTATGAGCTAGAGGGTGGAGGATATGAAATGATACCTGAGAACGCAGGAATATGACGATTTGTATGGGAGCACTTCCAAAATGTAAACCACATTGTACAGTGAATGAAATATGCAGGAGGAACATTCTCTGGTCATAAAGCAGTACTTTGCGTGTCAGAAATAATGGTTGTGGGGCACTGCTGCACTTATGAAGGAAGGAAACCAGAGACTGATAGAGTGGGAGTTATCTTGAGATGGGGCCCTTGTGAGGATCTTGGAGATGTATGTTCATTCTTGGGAATGGTAGGTGTACATTGAATGTTCATCAAGGACTATGCAGAAAAGGCGGATGCCTTAACTAAGCTTATGTGCTTGAAGGTACCCTTTGAATTCGGTGAAGAACAAGAAGAGGTGATGTGGATGCTGAAAGAGGCACTGCATGACTGTCCTTCGCTGATGCCCATCGACTATGAACTCCTGGTAGATGTAATACTTGGTGTGGATACTTCATACTGCACTATAGGATTCTATATCTGTCAAGTGGATCCAGACAATCCGAAGAGAAGAAAATATGCACGCTTTGGTTCTATTGTGTTAAATGAGCATGAAGCTCATTTATTGCAACCCAAATGTGAACTGTATGGCCTGTTTAGAGTGCTACACACATGTCGACACTGGTTGTTTGGAGTTTGAAAACTTGTGGTTGAGACAGATGCAAAGTACATTGCTGGTATGCTTAGGAACCCAGACGAAGTTCCTAACATGGCAATCAATAGATGGATCGAGTCTATCCTAATGTTCCATTTTACATTGGTACATGTACCTGGAGAGAGACATGCTCCTGATGGGTTGTCAAGACGAAGCTTCCAACCTGGAGATAAGGAGTATAGCAATCCAGAAGATGAATATAGTCCAAAAGATGAGGACCCTTGGGAGTTTGTGAATGAAACAGAGGATCAAGTTGAGGACATTGCGGACTTTAAGGAGCGCATAGATACGAGACATGGATTTGGTACTATTGATAGAGCAATCCATGACTTTAAAGAGGATAAAATAATGCAAGAGGCTACAGAGTGCAGTGAAACGCACTCAGTATTTTATAACACGGGACCCCTCTTACCAGAAGCAGCAGAATATAGTGATGTTGAACATTATGATGAGGAGCGCAAGAGTGGATACGTGAAAATGCTGGATTGCCAGCTGCTGCTTGTCATTAAATGGCACAAAAATCCTACTGCGTGTCTCCCAGGTTTCAAGGACGATCAATATAAGAACTTCATTCGATATGCAAAGAACTTTATTGTTGAGAAGAGTACATTGTACAGACAAGATATCGAGTCTAAATACAAGCTCGTTATCTACCCAGAGAAGTGTATGTATATTATGAGAGCTGCACACAATCAACTTGGACACCGCGGGATGTACGTGACAAAGATGTTGATTAAAGAGAGATTTTGGTGGCCTGAGATGGAGCGCAACGTTTCCTGGTTCGTGAGCACCTGTGAAATATGTCAACAGCACCAGAGAACCATCATTAAAGCCCCACCTACGGTTATGTTCACACCTTCGATCTTCCAGGTATTACATGCAGATACTATGCATATGCCTGAAGTGATGAATCACCACAAGTACATTGTACATGGGCATTGTGTGCTAATGAGTTGGATGGAAGGATGAACATTAGCAAGTGAAACTGGCCAAGCAATAGCAGAATGGTTATTCAAAGATATCATCTGCCGCTGGGGTTGCATCTCATTGATTGTAACAGATAATGGGAAGCCATTCAAAGCTGCGGTAGCTTACTTAGAGAGGAAGTATGGAATTAAGGGGATTAGGATCTCCCCTTATTACTCACAAGTGAATGGGAGAATAGAGCGACCACATTGGGATGTGTGGCAGAGCTGATTCAAAGCTTGTGGAGGAAATGAGAAGAAATGGCACTACTACTTCTTGCTGGTAATGTGGGCCAACAGAATTATGGTTAGAAAGAGGATGGGATGCTCTCCCTTCTTTGCAGTGATTGGTGCACATCCAATTTTACCGCTCGATGTGCTGGAAGCAACCTGGCTGGTCGAGTATCCTGATAGAATGTTGGAAGATTGGGAACTTAGAGGCTTGCACACAATAGCACTAGTGAAGCATGCAGATAAAGTAGCCGAAATGAGGAATAAAATGGACAAGAAGAAGAGACAAGACACTTTGAAGTATGCGACTATGAATGCAAACAAGATCAAATTGTATAACTTCAAGAGAGGAAATCTAGTATTGATGCACAACACTCAGATCAAGAGCATGCTAAACACAAAGATGAAGCCTCGCTATCTAGGACCTTTGGTAGTAGTAGACTGTTCAAGCATGGGTAACTACATCCTCACAGAGCTGGATGACACACTTATAGGCTCGAAGATAGCAGCCTTTAGAGTGATTCCATACCTTGCGCGTCACTCCATTGACATCAATGATAGAGTGTTACATTGGATGAGAAAAGATTCAAAGGAATTGAGAAGAATTATTGATTCACCAGAACTGAAAGACAAATGGCCATCGAACTTCACTGAAGAATTCAAAGAGGTTGCTAATCTGAAGGTTTCTGAAGCAGTGAACTTAGATGAGGACTAGCGCACTATGCAGAAACACCTTCTGTGGGCATGGAATTACAAGTAACAAGAGGATGTACAGCACTAGCTATGGTACTTGCGATATAAAGAGAGACTGACTATGGATATGTGCTTTTAAAACCTTGTACTACTTGGTTACTCAAATCTGCAAAGAGCAGTAGAGTAAACTCAGTTATAGGTATGATAAGTTCGACATCAGAGTCAGGGAAAGAAAAGGAGAAACAAAGTTCATTATATACAGCTAAGAACTGACTAGAAAATGGATGAATACCATAGATGACCAGAACTACAGGCCTCGGATTAGGCAGAGGGAGGATCCAAGTCAGCAGAGGTGGAAGGCACCAGAGCAGCCTCGGCCTCCACAGGAGCGGGATCTCCAGTGTCGGGTACCTCAGCCACTCCAGGATGAAGTGTGAGCTGGATTCGTTTGATCTCATCGAGAAGGAATGCATGCTGTCTCTCTGCAACAACAAGAGTGTGCTGTAGCATGAGGACATTGCCCATAAGGGCACTCTCGAGTTTGGCCAGATGCTCTGGTCTCTCCACTGTGAAAGAACCCAAGGTCGGTCCTGTATAAGACTCGCGCAGAACATTGACACTGGGAAGAGCTCCGCCATCTCCAAGGGCTAGAAGAGAAAGAAATAAATGAGAAATTGAGATGCATGCAAGAGAAAAGGGATATGCACCGGTACTAACAAGTCCAAGAGCTGAGGCCGGTCGCCTATCTCCACTTCCATGAGAATGATGAGGGTAGTATTCCCATGTGGATGGGAGTGGGAATGACGACTTAGCACGTTTGCTATTGCGAAGACCATCCCTGCTGCCATGTCCTTGGGAAGATGACTAAGCCACTTAAATGGTTAGAATAGAATAGCGCCCAATGAAAGAGATACATACATGAGCCCTCTTAGGACACTCAGAGGGTGGGTGAGTATTCCCACTGCAGAAGATGCAGCAAGAAGGATCATCCTAGAGATAAGAGCAATTAGTGTGGGGAATATTAATGGAGAACAGTGAATATCTCACCTTAGAAGACTCCTTGCGCTTGTCCCCGACAGAGGCATCGTGAGACCTAGCCTTGGAAGACCTGGAAGACCTGGAAGTCTCCCTGCTGCACTCATTGACAGCCATCTTTAGAAACTTGGTGGTTAGAACATCAAGCATGAGGCATGTAGACTGTGCATACTTTAAGAGACTCAACATCGGAATCAGAATAAGGAGCTACCTGGTCAAGCCTGTCATCATCCTCATCAGAATCGCTGTCAATGGTAGTGTGTGATTGCCGAGTAGCACAACCTTTGCCTTTGCTATGAGTAGTAGGGCCAGCCTAGAGACGCACGCATGAAAATATGATAACAGAAGAAGAATAAGAAGAAGACTGACTGACTTGGGGTCATGACAAGGACCAGTGGGAGCACCAGCAGGAGGACCATCTGTCGCCTGACTGCACTCACTCTGAATCCAACCTGTGATCACCTTGAGCACCCTGTGAATAGGTTGCTTCGATGCATTAGTATGGTGTTCCTTCTCGACAGCAGTACAAGCATGAAAGACAGAGTCTTTGAGCTCCTTGTCTTGGATAAGCCCCTGCTTGTAACATTGAGATAACCCTATAATGCACGCAGTTAGTACCAAATGGAAAGAATAACATGCAGGACTCACAGCATACTCTTGGAACTGGTCGAGGTTATCGTTCGCAGTAGTAGCTGGGTCCTTGCACAAAGAGATGATGACCGCTTTTACTACTAAGAAAGAGGGAGTCATGTTTAGAGATTGAAGAATAGAATGAGCTGTTAAGCAAGAGAATAGTTGTTTAGGTGAATGAGGTTTGGGATAATGTCTCCCTCACATCTTCAACAGCTTTTATACATGAGCACATGAAGCACGCAGTTGAATCTTAACAGTAAAAGAGAAACTTCTTAAAGTCAAAATAGGAACTTAGCAATATTCCATGGGAATAGTCAGTATTCCGAGCAATATATCTGAGTTAGAAAATTATATTTGTCTTTCGGAAATGAAGAGATATTTGATTTTATGACTGAGGACAATCAGAATCTTTTAGTGAGGGGGAGATAGTGGTATACCTGAAGGATCACACTATGACCTGCAAAGATACAATGAAATTTGCGATTTCTGTGTACAGAATATACAGAATGTGGGACTTAGTATCTAGGGCCATGAAGAGAATAAATCAAATTGCAATAATGGAGGAAAAAACCCATAGCAAGTGCCACAGTGGCAGTAGCAACCAAGAAAATACAATGTTTCTAGAGCATGCAACAAATATAGAGTAAAAGGCCATGGAAATAGGGCCACTTGGATATGAGAATGCTATGAAACAGTCATACAAAAAATACAGAAAGATATAAATTGAGAAAAATACCCGGATCATGCACATGTGGAAGTCATACAACGCCAATCAGGGCTATCAAGGGTCACCTTGATAGGTCACTTAAAAATGTTTAAAAAGACTTAGTGAGATCATGTGTGCTCACACCATAGAATAGCATGACAAGAGGTATATACACATTTTTAGAAGCCCTAAAGGCTAGAGAGAAACGCATGACATAAAAAGGTAAAGGATATGTACAACTAGTAGCTACTGGCTGCATTTGAAGTCCCTGACTACTAAGAGATAATAAAAGAAAACATGAGAAAGTCCAATATATAAAAGAGAAACCCTTAAATGTCTGCCGCATCACCAGAACCACCTGCATTGTTGCTGTCAGAGTCACCAGAACTGCCAGACCCAGGACAATGTTAGGATCGTGCCAATAGAATGAAGTGAAAGGAATGCATGCCGTGGATTCTGCAGAGTGCGTGGGGCTTGGCAAAGCTATTAGCAACATCACCCTTGGGTCGAGGCCCAAAGAAGGATTACGGATGGAGTCTGTGGGATTATGATCTCTAGGATCAAAGGTTAAGTCCAACAGCTATCGGAGTCTGCAGATGTAGAGAGAGATTATGGCTTGAAGGCCGAAGAGAGTGAGGATGAGAGTTATTGGGCTAAACCAAGTTGATATTCGAACTGAGGTATGTACTACTAAATGTACAGCTTATATACTAAGACAGAGTCCAACAGGTCAGGGTCTGGAATAGTGTAGGGATGGCTAGAGTGATGTGATCTGGAATGTTCTGTATCTAGAGGAGTTGAGTATTCCGTGGACTCCGATATAACACCTACTCGCTACCGTGATGGGTTCTAGGTGTGATAAATGAAATATTTGAAATAAGTAAATGAAATAGAGATATGAAATATGGGGTAGAAACCGGGATTCGGAATCCATCGGATTCTGATGATTGACTTGGAGCCAGTGGAGTGGACAATGGACGAGGTCCATGGAGTCCGCAGCATGATTGTTACAGTATCCCCCCTTTAGTGTTCTTGCCCTCAAGAGCGCAGATCCCAATGGCTGGGGGTACTGCATGGAATTTGTGAGTAAGGTATCACGTGATTTTCACCTCTTGACTTCTAACCACCACCATCTCAGTGGTAGGAAAAAACTCTGCTTCTTTTGAAACACCTGTCTTCGTTATCTACTATAATGTCCAATGGATACCAATGGTCAGAGACGCCAGATGTGTACATCACACCTGCCACCCCCGAGGACCTGGAAGTCAAGGAACTGTTGGTGTTCTACGCTGGCAGGGATGATGATAAAGAGGTGTATCGGAACACTGTTGACACGCTCTCAAAGTGTTTACCAGTGTAATTTCGTGAAATGTATCAATATATACATTTTACAACATCCTGGCATTGAGATAACAAAGAATATGAATAGAGCGCAGTGAAATATGAATAGAGCGCAGTGTAATACACACAGAATGCAGTGATATCCATATCGTGCACGATACAATATGCATGTGTGTCAGTCTTGAGTGGCGATTGGTAGAATGCATGCTCTAACTTAGAATGATATGGGATATGGTCACACTAAGTACAAGAGCTCAGCATTTGATACTGAATGCACTAGAAACAGACTGCATACACACTCTAGTGCATTAATGAAAAACATACCTGATACTGGGAAAACTATGTGACACACTGATCTATGATGCACAGGGCAGAGAACGATCAAAGAGTCGCGTGTGTGTATGAAATGATAGCTAAGAATAGATAACTCCGAGGGAACCTGATTTGGCCATAGAGCACAGTGCCTAGGCTTACCGTGGGTATCCCCCACCTACCAGAGAAAACTAGAAACTCAAGAATAAATTATGATACAGCCTATATGACTGGCTGTTACTCCAGGTATCATCCAAGGAAATGACGAGTGACATGCCAACGCATAGAGTGCAGTGCGAGTGGAGTCTAAACCATGAGGAAACAGAATCTGGTCTCGAGATAGACCTCTGACTGAGTGTCCAGCCTCGGGCATGCTATAACAACATGTGCACGTTGTGATTGATGATGTTCCAAGATTGCAACAGTAGTGTATTAAGTTGTACCAACTTGTAGGATGTAGAAATGTATAAATATGATATTGTAGATAGAGTAACATAGGTTTTCAACCCCCTGTGTAATAGTGACAAGCTTATTTGATACGTGTGCAATCCTTTGGAGCTGTTTGGGCCTTGTGCTTTGTCCATTAGTGACGAGTCAGAGGTGTTGAACCCCAATTGTGATGGTGCAAGAGACAATAGCTACTCGCCCTGGCACTGGGAGTGGTTTGTAACTTTGAGTGAGAGAATATAGACGTCTTTGATATAAATTTGAGTGATTTGAGTCATGAGCATGGCCGACAAGGCTTGCAGGGCACTCCATACTTAAGTTGCATTGATTGTTTGACTTGAGCTCTGTGTAGGGATTGAGAGGTTCATGTCAGTGTAGGCACTACTCTATTGATTGAGGGTTTCATGTGACGCGAGGCATTACAAGCTGCAGAGGTTCAAACCCTTTGGCTTGTCGGACGGGGTTCTCTGTGTTTGTGTGTATTCTCTGGATCGCATTGGTTCAAATCCTGTGGGTCTATGATCGGTTAGGAAACTTGAGCGCGTAGGTTAGAATCCTGTGGTTCTTGTGGATTGTTTAATAGGAATTGGTTTCTGCTTCGAGTGCAGTTGTTTAAGTGGTGTTTAGGGTGTTATTGATAGGGTGTAGTGGTTATTAGAGTCCCCCGCAATTCCTAGAAAGTTGTAGAGACATTTAACAAAGTTGTGTTTTGTTAAACACCCTTGCCTTGAGACCCGGCAATGGAAGTCGCACCTCTTGTTCTTGAGAAAAACTTTTAGACTTAGAGAAGTCTGGATATTATACGAGAGCTATTGCTCCATGTACCTTAGAAATATTGAGAAGCCAGTTGTTTTGGTTCACTATTTTCATCGCTTTAGAATCCCCCCACGAACTTGAGTGTGTTTGTGTGTGTAGTGTTGGGTGTGGGTGTGATCAGTGTCTTCGACACTGTTGCATTTCTAGCTCTGTGCACTCAGATGCCTCTTCAGCACATAGGTACCAAACTCAACCTCCACCATGCCTACCATCTAGTCCGTATTGCTGATGGAGATAAGTGGAAAACTGCATTCCATACCCACTATGGGTCCTTCGAATGGCACGTCATGCCATTTGGCCTCACCAATGCTCCCACAGCTTTCCAACATTTTGTCAATGACATTTTTGCAGACATGCTCAATGTCTCTGTTGTCGTGTACCTCAACGATATCCTCATCTACTCTGATGATCTCGCGGAACACCAAAAGAATGTACATGAAGTCCCATGCAGACTTCGAGCCAATGGGCTCTACTGCAAAGGTTCTAAATGCGAGTGCAATCAGGATTCTGTGGAATATCTAGGCTACATCTGCTCTCCTGAAGGCTTATGAATGGCTGAAGACAAAGTCAAAGCTAATGTTGACTGGCCGATCCCATGGAAGGTCAAAGATATCCAATCATTTCTTGGTTTCGCTAATTTCTACCGCCGTTTCATCCACGAATACAGTGAGATCGTACTCCCTCTAACACGTCTTACACACAAAGGTATTCCGTGGAAATTCGACAACAAATGCTTAGCAGCATTCAATGAGTTGAAACAGGCATTCACTCACACTCCTATCCTTACCCATTGGATTCCCGACCGTCAACTTGTCATGGGAACCGATGCATCCGACTACACTATTGCCGCTGTCCTCTCAATTTACCTTGATGATGGGGAAATTCACCCTATATCCTTCTTGTCCCGCAGTCTCCATGGAGCCGAACTCAACTATGACACCCATGACAAAGAGCTTCTCGCCATCTTTGAAGCCTTTAAATACTGGTGTCATTACCTCAAAGGCTCCGTGGAATCCATCAACATCGTTACTGATCACAAAAACCTTGAGTACTTCTCTACTACCAAGGTCCTTACATGCCGACAAGTCCGCTGGTCTGAATTCCTTTCCCAATTCAACCTAGTTATCCGATTCCGTCCAGGAAAATTAGGTGGGAAATCGGACACACTCACTAGATGATGGGATGTCTACCATAAAGAGGGGGATAGTCAATATGCTCAAGTCAACCCTCACAATTTCCACCCTGTATTTACTCAAGAGCAACTCTCTGCTTCTCTCCGCACTACATTTCTTGAAGGTCCCATACTCCATGCTAGTGCAATCATGGATGTAGACCAATTGCATTCTGATATCAAGCTAGCACAAACCACGGATTCCACAGTGACCAAAGGCTTCCGCCTTGCTTCTTCCCCTTCCAATCCTTCCCGGTGGTCTGTAGACGAGTCAGGAATACTCTGCCTTGACAATCACATCTACGTCCCAGACTCCATGGACCTCCATCTCCGTGTCCTCCAAAACAATCACGACCACATCTTGGCAGGTCATTTTGGTCAAAACAGGACTCTCAAATTAGTCCGACAGAATTACACCTGGCCACAGATGCATGTATTTGTTCGCCACTACATCAAATCCTGTACTACCTGTGGTTGTAACAAAACACCTAGACACCATCCATTTGGCTTACTCAAACCCTTTCTGGTACCAGAACGGCCATGGGATTCCATCTCCATGGACTTCATTGAACAACTCCTGGAATCCAACAGATTCACTGCCATTCTTGTCATTATCGACCATGCAAGTAAACAAGCCATTTTCATTCCCACTCACAACACCGTCAATTCCTTGGAGCTAGCTCAGCTCTTCGTCACCCATGTCTTCTCCAAGCATGGCGTTCCCAATCACATCACTTCCGACCACAGCTCTGAATTTGTCTCCCAATTCACTTGTGCCCTAGCCAAATCTCTTGATATGGAGCTTCACTTCACTTCTGGTTATCATCTGGAAGCCAATGGAGAAACTGAACATGCTAACCAAACCCTTGAACAATACATCTGTATCTATTGTTCCTACTAACAAGACAATTGGGATACCTTACTACCCATTGCTGAATTTGCATACAACAATGCTCTAAACACTTCCACAGGAATCTCTCCATTCTTCGCTAATAAGGGTTACCATCCTAACATCACAGTGTACCCTGAATGCGACATCACCTCCACCTGGGCCTGCAACTTCATTGTCAACCTCGATGATCTTCACCAATTTCTTAGAGACAAAATCACTCACGCTCAGTCTCATTACAAATTCCAAGTGGACAAATGATGGTCCCCAGCTCCAGATTTCAAAGTAGGTGACAAGGTTTTCCTTAACTCCAAACACATCAGGACTACTCGCCCTATCGCAGAATTCTCTGAGAAATTCCTCAGACCTTTTGATATCATCGCTCAGCCTGGATCCCATTCCTTCATGCTCAAACTTCCTGCAGACCTCTGTTCCATTCACCCTGTATTTCATGTCTCACAGTTGGAACCCGTGGAAATCAATACCATTCCTAATTGCACCCAACCACCTCCACCTCCCATAGAAGTCGATGGAGAAGAGCAATTTGAGATCACACAGATTCTTGATTCCAAGCTCGACCGTTGGTTCTGTTGTCCACTCCTCTACCATCTCCAATGGTTGAGCTACGAAGGTACTGATGAAGAATTTGCATGGATCCCTGCTACAGAGTTCTCTGCAGAAGACTACATTGAAGACTTCCATTGTTGTTACCCAGACAAACCAGGACCGTTATCCAAGGTCACCATCCACAAGGTCTCAGTCAAGACCTCACCTATTTCTTCTTGATCATCCATTCCATCGGTTCCTGTCGGAATCCATCTCCCCAATTTCAAATTCGATTCTGGAAAACTATTGCAAATTCATTGCCTAATCGGGAATGGACTCCGATGGACGCATTTCTTGACTTCACACTTTATTCACACAATTTTAGCACATCACGAAAAAATCTACAAATTCTTGCCCCTCCAGGTGCACTCTACTATCTACAAAAGTCTTTAAAAAATATCTATGAGGCTAGGATTAGGCATCTGTGGACCTGCTGGCCTCTCCACCTTCTACCTCTCTTCCCTTTCCTTTGATCATCCTCAATAAGTCCACTATTCTGGGTGCTCCATTGGCCCTGGCCCCTGGCAGCATCTCTGCCCTCACTTCCTCCTCCTCCAGTTCTCCTTCGGAATCCTCTACCAAGAACTCCTCAGTATCCCTCAGATACTCCTTCCACAACAACCACTCCCTCCGATGACCTCCGATATGGTAAAATTTTGCCCGAGGATCCCTAAATCTTGTGCTTGCCACAATCACCTTGTCCAAGTCATGGTTTCTGTGCCACAACTCGATGTCAGCCAGTTCAAACGGATCCTGTCCATTAAACTCTGCAGACATCATATGCATATACCACACTTGGGCAACGTCTTGATCAAGGTGCAATCACATTGCCCACTGGAGAGCCTCAGGGTTGACACCTTTGAGTTCCCCCAACTCTTCCCTTGATACCTTCCATTCCTCCTCAGATGCCGTCGGCACGAAATCCCATGGATACTCAATAGCATCCCCCTCCCCAAAATTGTCAACTAAATTGTCAACACGTCCTCTGATGGACGCCAACTCCTTCTCCACCTTTTCCAACCATTTCTCCATATCATCAAACCTTGCATGCAAACTATGCAGCAAGGCCACTACCTCCTCCATTGCCGTCGGCTCCGTTTCCTCTGTCCAAAGGCACTTGGCCTTACAAATCCTGCACCATTCACAGGACCTCATCATCACCGACATAACACACCGGGCTCTGTCGGCCCAGCACCGCCCACATTTATCTAACAAACAATGAGCAAACACATAAGAAATCCCAAGTCCACTCACCGTACCCATGGAACTCCTCACACTCCACAGCCTTCCCCTTCATCTTCTTAGCAGGCCTCTCCTCTGATGGCCCCGCGGTCCTCTCGTCTTCACTCTCCTCTACCACCAACCTTGTCAACCGTTTCCTTTTGTTTGAAGGACCCGCGGCCCCGGTTGCCCTTGCCTTGCCTTTTTCCGCCCTTCTCCAACACAACTCTTCACGTGCCTTCTCCTTCTCAATAACCGCATTCTCCATGGTCTCCTCATCTTCATCCCCTTCCGCAGCCTTTGCGGCCACCTCTGCCACTTCCACAGTCTGGCTTGCAGCCAATTCTGTCTGCTCCTTCAAAAGATGCCTTGTTCGCATTGCCTCCTCCTTCGCCTCAGCCAACCATTTTCGTTCAGCCTCCGTGGCCACCACTTCCTCCCTCTTCTTTTCCTCTACCTCCTTTGCTATCCTTTCCTCCTCTGCCCACTTCACTGCAGCCTCCACCTCCTTTCTCGACTTCAGCTCTTGAAGTTTTTTTGCTCTTTCACAGGCCTTCTTTTCCGCGGCCTTCTCTGCCTTCAACTTCTCAGCCACCCACAATTTGTGGGCCTCCACGGTGCTCTGATATGCCTCCTCCTCATCATCCCTGCCAGCATAGAATGCTGACAGTTCATCAACCTCCAAATCCTTGGGAGTGGCGGGCACCTCATACACGTTGGGAGTCTTTGACTGGCGGTAGGCATTCATCATCATAGGGAGCGACAGAGAAAGGGACTTAGAGAAAATCAAAGAATTCCTACCACCAAGATGGTGGTGGTTACAACTCAAGAGGTGAAAATCACATGATACCTCACTCACAAATTCCATGTGGTACCCCTGGCCATCGGGATCTGCACTCTTGAGGGCAAGAACACTAAAGGGGGGATACTGTAACAATCATGCCACGGACCCCATGGACCTCATCCATCATCCACTCCATCGGTTCCAAGTCAATCATTGGAATCCATCGGATTATGAATCCTGGTTTCTATCTCATATTTCATATCCCTATTTCATTTACTTATTTCACATATTTCATTTATCACACCTAGAACCCATCATGGTAGCGAGTAGGTGTTATATCGGAGTCCATGGAATACTCAACTCCTCTAGATACAGAACATTCCAGATAATGTCACTCTAGCCATACCTACACTATTCCAGACCCTGACCTGTCAGACTCCATCTTAGTATATAAGCTGTACATTTAGTAGTACATACCTCAGTTCGAATATCAACTTGGTTTAGCTCAATAACTCTCGTCCCCACTCTCTTCAGCCTTCAAGCCATAATCTATCTCTCTATGTCCACGGACTCCAGTAGCCATTGGACTTAACCTTCAGACTCTGTCCATAATCCTTCTTTGGGCTTCGACCCAAGGGTGATGTTGCTAATAGCTTTGCCAAGCCCCATGCACTCCACAGAATCCACGGCATGCATTCCTTTCACTTCATCCTATTGGCATGATCCTAACAGTCAGGACGACTGCCTTAATGAGGGGGTAATGTTACAATTTATTCACATTTTTTCCGATTTTCCTCAGATAAGCACCCCAGCACTTATCTTCACTATCTAATCATCAACATTTAATCCTTATCTCATATCCAAACTCATCTCACTGTACCATCTCCATGCCCATAACAGTTGACTATTGTCTTTTCACTACAGCTAGCCCCTGTTGTAATACTCCTGTCCGACTTACTCATCATACACTCATTGTTTACTCGTTACAACATACCTATGGATCCATTATTAGCATACAGACTTTAGTATATAAGTAGCATGACTCTCACTATAATACCTCAGCTTTGAGCTATAGTTTATCAATACCAATCTCACTCTCCCAATGACTAGCACCTACTGCCACCTTTACGAGTCCATACACTATGGCTCTACTTAGATTGTCAGTGTCTACCAGTATATGACTCTAAGTTTATGCCTGTTTGGATCACATGAGGTCTGGGTCTAACAAGATCATTGACTTTCAATAGCCAGGACATAATAGTATCCTGGTTTCCATCCCAGGAAGGTATGTCTGATATCTTGAGCTCAGTGTCAAAATGAATGTTGGAATTTACAGTGTGAGGGGAATGGTTATGGTGTATCAGCTTGCGTGAAGACTTCTGGGGTGATCCTCTATTGTCTGGATCACTTGGATTGGAATCCATCTCACTCAATGGGTTATTACCCTCATCTGAAGAATTGTTACCTTCCTCAGACTCAATTGGGGATCTTAACTGATACAATGTGGCTCAGAGACTCTTGTGTCCTCAAGGACTAAAATTGCCTTTAGCAATGATTGACCCTATACTTCCACAGCCCTGATTAAGAACTCTGAAGTGTGCCTGTTACTAGGATGATGCTCTCCTTCTCCTGGGGCTGCATGGTGTACCCCCCCTGGACTCCAGTCGGAATAACTTCAATGAGTTGGTTTTGACTTATGAGTCTTGAATTGTGAGAGAGGAGGAGCAGGGTGAGCATCTCATTTTGCAGCCAGTACTCTGTCATGGACATTTCTACGAGTCTTGAAAGTCTCCCAATTGTACAAAGCATCAAGCATATACAAAAAGTGCTCAACACAAATGTGATAGTGCAAGGTGTAAATTTTGAAGTCATTAACTGTTAATCTTTTTCCCAAAGGAAGGCCCCATGCCAGTATCTCCAAGTTGTCATAGCCAAATTCCATGAGCACTTGCACTGCAACTGCATGCTTGGTGAGGAAAATTGAATGTAGGTCCTGATAAGCTTGCTCCCATAGTTGGTATGCTGTTTCCTTAGTGATGGTTCCACAGGCTAATATGCTTTGCAGCAGATCATCTAGCCTTGCAGCATCATCATGAAAGGTCTTAGTATCACCACAAAAAATGTAAAAATGTTACCTTGAGTTATCAAATGTTACTACAGTTATAACAAAGACTTACACTCAGTAGCCAGTATAATTCCATGTAACCAACCCATCCAAAGTTGCAACCTGTTAGAATGTAAGCCTGAGGTGGGGTACAGTGATAATCTCAGACATCCATTAGAACACATGCCAGGCCATTGCAAGGTGTGATATTGCATTGTAACCCTAGGTCATATGTGCGGGAATTTTGCAAGCAATCTAGGGCCACATATTAATAGTGATGATAAATTAATTAAGGGTTTTGTCTCCAAATGATGTTCAATTACACTAGAAAGTAAATAACTCATCTGTACCAATCTCTACAAGGTTGTCATCATCATTGCAAACATTATCAAGCTCTCCAATAGCATCATTGAGTTCATCCTCATCAAGCTCCACTTCATTTTCATTGTCATCTGCAGTGGACCACTCACTATCACTTGAACAATCCTCCTCTTCAGATTCCTCTGCCGCTGCACCATCTGAGTCATCAATTGTAACATCTGCATCCAAGTCCAAGTCCAAGTCTGAGAGAGAGTCATCATGGACCTCCTCATTGCTCTCACTATCAAAGTCCAGGGAAGTGCCACAGAGTTCAGGAAGATTGTATGCTCTGCACAATTCATACCGAAATACTCTTGTCACATCCCAGGTATTGACATGACCTACACCAAGCCCACAGTATCACATAAGCATATCACGATCAACCCAACTGTCAGTTGTACTATTTAGTCAGGTATGTTCACAAATAGATAAGATCACATACATATTAACATAGTAGCGTTCATAATCCATATCCTCTTCATCTTGTCAGTGGGCCATGGATGGTGGAAGAAAGTCAGGTAGTCAGTCAAGAGCAAATACCGGAAGCAGTTGAATGGCGCATATGATATTATCAGGATCAATGAAACCAAAAGTGTTGGGATCACAACCATCCATGAAGCCAACATGATGAAGGTGCTTTGCCTTGAATCCAGAATGGTATTTAATATCAAATCCATACCATCGAACCCATGCAAAATCCACCCTGAATGGTCTCGCTGTCTGAGAGTCACCTTCAGGCCCATTATAACAGGCTATAGCATGGAAAATCCCAATCACTCGTGCATACCAGTATGGATGTTCACAGTCATCCTCACTGGCATTGTTGGCTAGCATCATAACATCTGAGCATGTATGTGGATTGATGGTATCCTGGTCATGGCATACATTGTATGTTGTATAATTGATTTGGAGTGTCTTATGGCAGTAGATGTGATCATTAATGATCTGGATGGCATGTCATTGCTCCTGGCTTATCTCAGAGTCTGAAGGTTGCATTTTGTCAGGCAAAAGTCGATGCAGTATGTGCTCCTTGAGCTTTGGGATAAAATCCTGATTAAACACTTCAGTACAATATCAATGTGATACACAAGAGTCTTACTGTGACCACTACATCACTCTTGTTCTCATGGATCCATGCATGCAAGTCCAGTGGATACCGGTGTGACATGGACATTTGGTAATGATCTGCTGGATTTGTAGGTGGCAGTGGATCCTTTTGGTTGGGACCAACAAAAGGACCCATAGATCAATTCATCTTTGCACTTGTTGTCCGTCAAGCATGGATTTGTTGAAGTCGCCACTGCCATCTTTCAAGAACAGCAATTTGCCGAACATGGCTTCGTTTATTCATCTGAGCATAGAATAGCTTCACACAATGATGCTCTTGCTCGCCCTGTTGATATTAAGAACATGGATATGCATTAAAATGACCAATTTACAACCTGGGTACTGTACGAGTCAGTGGTACCAAACATCCAGATTGATTTGACATAGTCACTGAAGGAATGAAACTTGTAGGTGAGCAGATTGAAAAACCTTTGAGTTTTTGGTTGTCTCATGGATGGTAGCTGCTTGTCTGGGCTGTGTTTCTTGTTTTGCTGAATTCAATGCCACATTCATGCAGCCATCTCAGTTGGTGTCTCCTTGGTGTTGAACTGAGGGCATACCTTTGTGGAAAAGGATCGTAGCTGATGCCCAAGCGAGGAGGTAGCAGCCTCAAGAACAGAAAGACTGGATTCAGTATGCATGCAACTCTTTGCCAGACCATGCCAAGTCGCAAAGTCAAATATAGTATCCAACACAATCTTATTATGTTTCTTCTCAGGAACAATACCCTTGAAACACGGAAATGCACACTAACATGCCAGATTAAGATACAATGTAAGCCAACAAGCTATTTGGCCTACCTGGAGAAGGTCTTCATAATCTCTTGCTGCAAGTTTTTTTTGTGCTGAAACATCATTTCCAAATTTCCAAATAGTCAAGCACCCAAAAGTAGGGATTGAACAAAATCTAGCAGGTTATAAGCAAAGGTGATTTGCTGGTAACAAGAACTCACCACTGATTGACTTTCTGTACTGCTCCTGACCCAATGCAGTAGCAGATTCGTATCAAATGAGTAAACACTGCCTTCCAACCCCCTCCTTTGCTCTCATGCATGAAATCTGGGACAAACATTTGATAAAAGTTGAAGTTGAAATGTAGAAGGGCTGCCAAGAATGCATTCTGTGGGTATATATCAGTACAAGGACATTGGAAAGAGGTAAAACTATATACACAATTAGGTGTAAGTGATGTTGAATTGATCACATCCTCAACATGTTTGCCAGCAACAGGTGTTCCTCATGTGAAAATCCAATTCTGGACCATCTCAACTTTCTCCTGGCGGTTCTTGGAATCTACTTGGGCCTGTCTTTCCTGGCACTTCATGTCCTGCTTCATGCCCAGAGTATCAACTTGATCCTTTCTTGTCAGGCAGTGAGGACAAAGACAATGCCCCAAAGACTTGATGCTTGCCAATAGGACTCTGCCTGATAGTCAGAAAATATTACCATGTTATTCAAAATAACAGACCACATACTTTTCATGATAATCAGCAGAATATGTAAAGAAACAAGGAAATAAGTGGCGAGAAATGCCATCAGCACACTCAACCACAACCCCATGCTCATATGCATGCATAAACTTCTCATCTAATAGAAGACTCTGGATTGCATGTATGAGCTCCCGCCACAGAAATGTTAAGACTTCTGCTGATGCTGATGTACCAAATGTCTTTTGGTAAACATCCTGAACATAATCTGGAAGCTAAATTGTAGTCAGCATTTGTACTCTCTCAGACAAAGGGTTACATACAACAGGGAAGTAGGCAAGATGATGGTTTGCAAAAGACATTGGCTTCACTCGGATGTACTTTGACTGAAGCCCAATCCCAACATATGCTGGCCAGAGTGCCGCAGTGCCAAAATTGGCCAGATGTGTTGAATCTGAATACACCATTAGCAGAATGACAACAGTCTCCAGGCTACAACCAGGCTCCAGAGTAATCTTATCCTCCATATCAAGGAAGACATCACTGGTGTAGGCCTCCCCATAAACTCGTTTGGTATGCCCATCTGGTGTTGTCCACATTTGGATGAAGCCCTTGAGGGGAAAATCAAGCGACGATGGGTCCTTGAATGCAGCGAAAATGATGTTGAGCAAGGAATGGTGCCAAACACCAGGTACATCCATACTGGGTGCATCCTCCTCGGATTTATTGCAAACCCCCTTCTGCAGTAATCGAATAGTGACAAAGTCTTCTGTCCATCCATCGGAAACAAATGATGGAATTGTTGAATTATCCAGATGTTTGGCCTCCCGAGTTGCATCAAATCCTGTTAGATCGGACATCTGGAAATCTGGGGCGAGGAGAACATCATTGACTAATGCATCAAGATCAGCAAGAGTCTTTGTCGTAGTGGACAAACTGTCACATTAAGAAAAGGAGTAAACCATTGATTGTTGTCAGAAGTGCAGGAGGGAGGTGAAAGGAGGGAAGGGTCAGTCGTGGTATGAAGGCCATACATGCTGAGAGGATTGCGCTGTACGACAGGATCAGCAATAACATTGAAGGTAGGTGTATTGCAAAGACTAGAAAGTGTAGTGGAAAGATCTGGATCCAAAGATGGTGCTGTGTGATATTGTTGAAACAATGTAAAATCATTCACCTCAGTTGTGAACAATGCTGGAGCTTCGGGGGATGGTGATTGTGGTGAAGGAGAGGGCTGGAGCTCTGGGGAAGGCAAACAAGGCTTTGGAGGTCAGGGCATGGGCTTGAGATCTGCAAACTGTCCCATCTTGGTGGCATCAGTAGATGGAAGGTAGTCAAAAAGACGTCGAGGTATCATTCTCATTTGACGGGAGCGGTGATGAGCCTCAGGGCTCTGTGCGCTCAGAATTTGCGAACTTTGTCATTTCTAAGTGACAATCGACTTAGCACCGGATATAATATTATCTCCAGTGTGCACACACTACTATAGGACCTTCTTGGCACTTCAACGACCGGATATAATGGAGAATATCCATCCCAACTTGTTTCGCGGCTCAAATCGTACGCCATCACGGCTAGGCACCAATATCGACCAATTAGTCGACCACCAGAGATAAATCATACGACGCATCAGAGCGCATCATGGCGTAAAACCCCGGCATTGATCCTTTAATTATATGAGGTCATACTCATCGACCGTTATTCCGCTTCAATAATCACCAGGTTTTTGTCAGCTCGACGCCTGGTTTTACCAATAAAACCGTGCCAAGGTCACTAGCGCACGATACTCCTTTCATACACCTCAGGATATCAACCATACCCTCCCAGTCTGCAGTTAAACAGCACCTCAAAAACCATGCTGGAGAAGACCCATGATCTAGGAAATTTACCTTCCTTCGGTAACGCAGAGGATTAGCTGTTACAAGGGACTACAGAGATACGTATGGATGCTAGGATCGTTACAAAGCCGCAGCCTTGTAGCTTTACTAAGTACCGCTATTAATAATTATCTCTGGTAGTATAAAAGTAGGTAGAAAATCGTAGTACAGGAGGGAATCAACTACCACCTGTTACTCTGCCATTAGCCTCGCCATACGCTTGTCACTGGATATAATCTCGTCTCTACACACTTGCTACCATCATTAGCACTGGTTTTAAACAAACCATACCCCACGCATAGCGCAGTATACAAACAATAGCAATTGTTTGCACCCCATACCCTCGCTATAAGCCAGAGACCGGTTTTACACCGTCTGAGCTTCGTACTCCTTCGCACTCTCCTTGAGAAACACTCTAAACCGTGATCGACCGGTTTTAGGAATTATCTCCGGCATCGCACATCGCACGTTAGCTTGCACTCTGTCATTAGCGGTTGATACTCACGTCTAGCGCGTAACACCGGTGTTCGCATCGTACACCGCCTCTTTTGTTTTATAGGATTGGACCATCTTCATCTTCGTACCATAGGAGTTTTATTCAGCTTTATATTCAACATCGTTTAAGTAGCCCACTTGGGTAGTCTCCGGCAGACTTATAGGAATCGACATCGTCAACATAGGATCGTTTTGGACTCAACACCGTTTAGGACCGTTATAGGATAGGATAGGATAGGATAGTCCCTCGAGAGGACTCATAGGTTTGACATTGACATAGGATAGGAACGTCTCCGAGTAGACTCAGCTTTTGACATCAACTTCAGTATATTTCATCCCATATAGGATCAACACTCGTCATCTCCATGCCCCACCAGATATAAACGTATTTTCACACTTTTGCCCACATTAACCGGCATTATTAGGATTGCCACTCAGTACATCGACACTCCACCGGTTATAAACCAACTGCCGCACACCTAGCTTCATTTTCACCGTTATTTTCATACGACCAACGTCTAGAGATCTCGTCTATTCGTTTCTCCTCATTACACCGGATTTGCAGTATTCACATCATACCCAAAACCGTTCAATCTCGTCATTGAGATTATCACCGGCCTACAGCCAATACCTTTTAGTACTCAATCGCTTGAGTGCTACTTGCTTGACTGAAAAGTTGCAGTATAAACTCGCGTCTAGAGGAAGTGATTAGGTCGCATGGAGGTGCCCCAAACAACTCGCACAACACAGTACCTTTATCTCCGGTCTACACCGTCATTAATCATTACTCTTTGAGTTTTGGTTTGCCATTGCCACGGAAGTTAAGGTTCATCAGCGTACCCAATCTGACCAAACAAGTTCGCAAACTTGTGGCAGTAGTGACTGCGGAACGATTAATGGTTAGTAAGGTGGTCCTGCAGTTAGGCCTCGTTAGACGGGCAGACAGATATCCATACGAGCAAGCTATCATAAGGAAGATAGCACAGTAATAGTGTTACGAATAAGTTCGCTATGCTCAATAAGCAAGTACTGCAGCTGACACCAGTAGATTACGCTGTAGTATAGAATAGTAGTATAAAAGTAACAAAGTATTTGAGCTAGAACAATAGAATACACTCGGGACTACTACTCCCCCACACAATTGACCCAACAAACTAAGGTCTTCATAGATGAAGACACACATACACAACGACTCAGTCGATACACTAGTGTGTTGCAAGTCCATCGTGAACTTGATTACACTTGTGCACTGTACCGCTGCGTGTCCGTTGCCTACTAGCTTAAATCTATAACCAAGGAAGGGGAAACTCACCTTCATTGGCGCTCTCAGCCTCCCACCCACTACTAGCAAACTTCAAGGGTGATCCGAGATAGGAAATTCACCCTTTAGTTACTGACACTCACAGATACCGTTCAATTCACAAAGAACGACACCAAAACCGCTAGCGAACTTCTTGCACTCATCTAGCTCTCTAGTACTGACTCATTACTGAAGTAACAACAGAACATTATTAGCTTAGGAAGGATAGTCATTGCACAGAGGTGCCCGACTAGACTCGCTAGAACCTGCCTTCAGATTCTGTAAAACGGATACCACTTGCCATTCAATGGTTTAGTTGTTTTCTGCCTGCAGGAGTATCTAGGTTCATCATTTTGGAGCCCACTGCAAGGGGATAATAGTCAAATTTCGACTCTATCTCCTAAACTCATACCTTGACCATTGCTCCTCCAAAGAACTTTGGTCATAACAAACCCTACCAACCAACTACCTCACAAACTTTATGCGTAACATCCCAGCGCCAACAGTGGCAAAAAGATACTGAGCACTTAACTGCTGACACCCCACCAAGTAACCAACCAATCCCCAGTTCTTCTTCGTGAACTATCAAAGAAGAAGAAATAGAACAATTCATTCCAGGAGAGATCTACTATGAAGAGTTAGATATATCGACTGCAGAACCCTTTGATTTATTCGAAGAAGACGAAGTTCTATCCAGTCTACAACTTACCACCAGTCTATTTGCAGACACATTACTGACTGCATATCATACTGCGGGTAACCTTACCCCAGCATCAGATACTGCGACACCTCACCCAGACCAAGGATTCGACCTTGACGAGTTTGGAAGAAGATTAAGTCTCGCAACACAGAGCACAGAAACTACTGAACTATCTATGCGAAGTTCACCAGAACAAACCCCTGCCCCCATTACTACACCAGTAAACAAAGGAGAAACCGAGGAATACGACATTCCTTTCATATCACAACCAATAGAAATCACTATCAACACCCCAGTCGACACACAGAACACAATGTCAGGACTCGCAGGAGCTGCAGGCACAGGAGCCGCTGCTGGTCAAGCTGCAGCAGGACAAGCAGCAGCAGCCGCCCCTCAAGGTGCCCTGGTTGCACAAATAGTTATGAGCACACGGATGCCATTTAGGCGAGAAAGAAGTGCACCAAACATCTTTGATGAAGCCAATCCTGGTCACGAACTTGCGCGATACCTGCAGGATTTAGAAGCCTTGTTTGATCGATACAATATAACCAATGAGCAAGAAAAGAAGAGATGGGTTACACATTACCCTGGAGTCACCGTAGCTGACTTCTGGGAAAGCCTGGCAGAGTTTGCAGATGCTACCAAAACATATCGCCACCTCAAGGAAGCAATCATTAAACAATATCCTGATGTAGACTCTGAACGCAAATATGAATGCATGGATATTGAGCGTGTAGTGGGCAAATATGCTCGCGAAGTTACATCCTTAGCGGACCTAGGAACATACTACCAGGAATTCTACCCCAAAGCACAATTCCTGGAAGCAAAGAAATGACTATCTGGTTCGGAAGTCAGTAACCCTTTCAGTAAGGGATTTCCGGATTCGATATGGGAAGGCGTAATGCAAAGGCTTCAAATTAAAATCCCAGACCACTTTCCTTCAGATCCTTACCCGCTGGGAAATATATATGAAGCCGCGCAGTTTGTCTTACAAGGAACCAATCGAGGCGAGAGCCTGTACGCTAGTGCCCCGCAGCCATACCATGCTAGCGGTGGTTACGCTATGTATAATCCACTGGTGGTTGCCTCAGTACCCACGGGAATTCCACAACATTACCCAGCTAGAGTGCCAGAGCCAGTAACGGTCAAGCAAGAACCATCAGAGATATCGTTGCATCTACAAGCAATTGAGGACAAGATAGCGCAGTTAGCACAACTGCAGTTACAGGACAAACAAGATCGACAACCTAGGCGCCCGAACTACCAGCCAGGACCCCAATCATTGTTCACAAGTTCGCCAGCGTCGCAAGATGGCAATTGTGGTTTTTGTGGCAAAAGAGGTCACTATATCAATGCTTGCGAAGAAATCGACATGATGGTCCGTGAGGGCAAGTGCCGAAGGAACACCAAGAATCATATAGTGTTACCCACTGGAGCGTACTTACCAAAGGGTCTACCTGGAAACTGCCTCGCCGACAAGATAGAGGAATGGCACTAACAGAACCCTGGCCAATTGGGTGCTGTTAATACCACCATGATGCAATTCCTGAGAGAACCCCTCACTTTCATGAAAAACACCGAACAATACGCTCAGCTAGTGGACAAACGTTCCTTACCGGCCAATATGACCATCACTCAATGAGTTGAAGCATTAATTGCGAAAACTGGGTCTATTGAAAAAGAACTACAAAGTCTACAAGCTTGTGCAGATGCCTCCAATGATGAATCACTTAAAACCTGGTTCAAACAAGTTGAAGTCCGTGTACCTCGCCTAACACGAAAAACCAACCCTGGCAAAGTTAAGGAACCAAAGCCAGTAGCCGATGTTCCGTTGACTCCAGAACATAACAACACCACGGCAAGAAATACCCGCAGTAATCAGAAAGTTCGTGAAGATGTTGAGAAACCAAAATCAACTCCGCGAACTTCATTCAGAAAAGAAATGCAAGAGCAAGAAGCACCTCCAGATGCAGATGACATACCCGCACTTGTTGACTTATCCGATGACAGTGACATGGAGATTCGCTCCCTGCAAACTCAAGTGAAAGATGTTCGTGAAGCAGAAATAATCAAATTGTTTATCCCCTCAGTACAAACAAGTTCACACACCAACACCACGGTATGGAACATGCCCGTGGCGGAACAAGAATCCATGTGGCAATCAAAGAACAGACCGACCCTTGATGAGGAAGGGATCCCCGAAGATATACACCCATTTGCTTCAGCACGACCGGCTAATTATGCCCCGCCCATTGATCGCAACATTGGTGCAAAGCCTGATTACCGCAGGAAAGTTCATGAACATGAACCGGCATACTGTACCAAAGCTCCTGTAGAGGATGTGTTGGTAGCCAGACATGTGTACGAAAGAACCATGGATGCTCCCGTTACCTTGTCCCAACACGAACTATTTTCGCTATCCCCAGAAATACATGATATGATGAAAGACGATATCACAAAACGCAGGGTGCCACCAACTGTCGAACAATTTAAGAATGATGTTTCGTACACTGGACCCGGTACCATTGAAATCAACGTCGCATCAGAGGATCCTTCCATAAAAAGTACGCTACTATATGGGCAACCAAAGCCCCTAGTACAAACATTTGAGCAAGAGCGGGTCAAACAAGTTCGTGAAGATCCTCCCGAAGGGGCTTTTGTGGTCTAGGATCCTTACGAAGATCGCATCAAGAAAGGAGAAAAGATTGGCCCACTTAAGTGTGCAGCCGAATCAATCACCTTACGATCTATACTGCCTATCATGGATCATCAGCTGAAGATTGAGTGTATCATTGACCCAGGATCACAAGTGATTTCGATGTTGGAAGCCGTATGCCATCGCCTGGGGTTAACCTATGATCCCATGGTAATTATAGACATGCAATCCACCAATGGAACATTGAATAGTTCGCTTGGCCTTGCCAGGAACGTCATGTTTTTATTTGGAGACATCACCCTGTACCTACAAGTGCACGTCATTAGACAATCGGTCTATGACATATTACTTGGGTGTCCCTTCGACACTCTTACACGGAGCATCGTTAGGAACTACAAGAACCAGGATCAGACCATTACAATTCATGATCCCAACACAGGAAAAACGGCAACCATACCTACCAGACCTAGGGGCCATGTACGACTCATGACACACGATGTGTATACAGAAGAAGATGATCCTTGACTAGAAGAAAAGCTACACGATCAAGAAGAAGTGGCACTAGTCATCGAGTTAGACAAGAATCAGAACCCCGTTATTTCCGCTTATGCTACATGAAACAAGTTCGAGAACTTCCACACCGCCACGCAATATTTAGCTGCACACAATCCAACCCAACTCCACATCCCTTTGGTACATGATATAACCACTCTAAACGGACCCTTAGATAGTCCGCACACTAGAACTCACAGGAGAAATATGCCCATCTATGCGCAGCACAGGGCGAAAACCCCTTCTAAACACATCTCCAAGCCTCTCGAGTACATGTATAATCTATACGGCTCGAATATAATTGGCAATGAAAACTACGAACCATGGTTTGAGAAAACTGCTTCAATATACGCCAGCAAAAAGTATAAGCCAGTAGCCTTGAAAACTAAGCCGGTACTAGCTACCTTACTGGACAAGTTCAGGATTATTCGCAACATTCGAGGAGATCCCTTGAAAGACATGCCCGAACTTTCACCACAACCCCCAGAATTCAAGCCTTCGCGAAGATATAACATCGAAAGAAAAGAATATATCGACTGAATACATAACAATGGATTCCTCTGGAGTGAGGAAAGAAAATTAATGCACCACTTCATGAGTCTACAAAGTCAAGCATTTGCTTGGGAAGACGCTGAACGAGGAAGCTTCAGACAAGACTTCTTCCCACCAATCGATATCCCAGTGGTAGAACACACTCCCTGGGTACTACGAAACATACCCATACCACCAGGAATATACAGTGAAATCTGTAAAAGCATTAAAACAAAGCTTGACGTGGGAGTATATGAGCCGTCAAACTCTTCATACCGTTCTCGGTGGTTCACAGTCCTTAAGAAAGATGGAAAATGTTTGCGAATCGTTCACAGTCTTGAACCACTCAATGAAGTTACCATCACCCATTCCGGTTTACCACCCACCACAGATCAATTAGCAGAAAACTTCATGGGCAGAGCTTGTGGGGCCACACTAGATTTGTTCATAGGATACGATGAGCGAGTATTAGCTGAAAGCTCAAGAGACCTCACCACGTTCCAAACACCTTACGGAGCCCTAAGACTGGTAACGTTACCTATGGGGTGGACCAATTTGGTCCCGATCTTTCACAACAACGTTACCTTCATCCTACAACCAGAAATTCCACAATATACTATCCCTTATATTGACGACGTACCAGTCCGAGGCCCTGCTACAAGATACAAACTAGGAAAAGCCTACGAAACCATACCAGAAAATCAGGGCATTCGTAGATTTGTTTGGGAACACTTTGCGAACTTAAATAGGATTGTGCAATGTATGAAATATTGCGGGGGCACGTTCTCTGGAAAGAAAGCATACTTATGCTGCCCAGAAATCATGGTGATAGGCCACAGATGTACATACACTGGACGACTACCCTTACCAAGTATTGTAGAACCCATACTCAGGTGGGGGCCCTGCAAGGACATCTCGGACACACGAGCTTTCGTTGGAACAGCGGGAGTACTACGAAACTTCATTGAAAACTTCGCAGAAAATTTGCTCCCTCTAACAAAACTGTTCCGCAAAGATGTTGAATTCAAGTTCGGGAACGAAGAAATAGCAGCACAAGAAAAACTAAAGGAGGCAGTGCGAAGTAGTCCAGCCTTACGACCTATTGATTATAGTTTGCGAGGGGCTGTTATCCTCGCAGTCGATACAGGACCAGCAGCCATTGGTTACTACCTGGCACAATGTGACCCCGAGGAACCATCAATCAGGAAGTTTGCGAGGTTTGGATCGATCACCTTGAATCCCCGGGAATGTGGCTACTCCCAAGCAAAAAGAGAAATCTATGGGCTATACAGAGCCCTAGGAGATTGTAAGCTATATCTTATAGGACTATCCACATTTGTGGTAGAAGTGGATGCGAGCGCTATAAAGGGAATGCTCAAAAACCCAGACATTGCACTGTCAGCTGCAGTAAACTGCTGGATAATAGGAATATTATCCTTTCATTTCGTACTAGTACACATATCCGGAACTAGGCATGGACCTGATGGTCTATCAAGGCGTCCACCTCAAGAAGGAGATCTGCCGCCGTCAGGAGATGGTATGGACGATTTCCTGCATACACACTATGGTCTACTACAAGGTCGTGTACACACTGCCCAAGCCACATATTCAATAATGCTCAAAGGCACCGAAGAGTGGGAGGAACAAACAAGTTCGCTAACTTATAAGGATGTACCACGAACCACTCAACAAGTTCTACGAGATCAATGGTTGGATTATATTCTACGTTGGCATACAAACTTGGAAAGGCCAAAAGGAATGAACAAAGAAAACTACGCGAAGTTCATGCAATATGCGATGAATTTCTTCGAGAAAGACGAGAAATTATGGCATAAAAACTCGCAAGGGAAACATCAGCTTGTGATACCCCAGTACAAAAGACTTGAAGTCATGATAGCCTGTCATGACAGAGTAGCACATAGAGGATTCTACGCGACACACAAATTAGTCAAAGCAAGATATTGGTGGCCCGACATGAAAGCAGACATTGCTTGGTATGTGCGCACTTGCCACCTGTGTCAAGTATGACAGACTAGACAAATCTACATGCCTGCAACTGTGGCAGTCCCTGCACCATTGTTTTCGAAGATGTACATGGACACCATGCTCATGCCAATATTGGGGCAGTTCAAATATATTGTCCAAGGGCAGTGTTGTATGAGCCATTACCCCAAATTTAGATGTTTGCGAAGAGAAACAGCAAGAACAATAGGAGAATGGATTTTCGAAGATATCCTGTGTAGATGGGGAGCATTAGTGGAAATTGTTACAGACAATGGTAAAGCTTTTGTTGCTGCCATCGAATACCTCGGGAAGAAATACCACATAAATCACATCAGGATATCAGGATACAATTCGTGAGCAAATGGAATAGCCAAGCGACCTCACTTTGATGTACGACAAGGTTTATTCAAAGCATCCATGGGAGACCAGAAACGATGGAGTCAAAACGTGCATTCCGTTTTCTGGTCAGACAGAATAACTACGCGAAGAAGAATGGGTTGTTCACCATACTTTGCGGCCATGGGCACTGAACCACTCCTACCACTTGACATAATCGAAACAACATGGCTTATGCCACCACCAGAAAATATCATAAGCACCATGTCCCTGATAGTTCGAAGGGCGATCAGCTTGCAGAAATGTGCAGAAGACTTAGCATGTATCAAGTCGAAAGTCTATGAAGCCAGGTGTAAAGCAGCATTAAAATTTGAAGAAGATTATCAATACTCTATTAAAGACTTTAACTTCGCAAGAGGAAGTTTGGTTTTAATGAGAAACACACAAATAGAGAAAGCACTGAATAGGAAAATGAGGCCCCGCTATTTAGGACCTTTGGTAGTCCTTGGAAGGAACCGGGGTGGGGCTTACATCCTGTGCGAACTTGATGGATCAACCTTTGCAAGACCAATTGCAGCATACCGATTGATACCTTACTTCGCAAGACAAAAAATAGACTTGCCAGAGATCAGCACAATAATTGATATACCACAGGCCCGAATGAAACAACTCCTAGAGTCAGGAAAAGAAGATACCTTGGACTAATTACCAGATAACGAGGAAGAACACAACAAAGCGGAACTAGCTTAAATCACGCCAAAAGTTTGGGAGTTGAACCCCTTCGCAAGCTTTATCTATAAGTGAGGGGGGGGAGCGACCGTACAAACTACACATGGTCCTTACAAGTAACACGAAAAACTATGACATTGGTTGAACAACGTTTAACAACTACTACGACTAAAAGTACATGATGGACTCACAACCAGATCAAGTTTGTGAAGATATCCTACCACCAGCTAGGCTCCTTTCCCTTCGAGTTCATTTTGATGCAAACATTATCCGAAGGAGGAGGAGGCCCGAAGGAATTGCCCGGCTTGGCACACTTCTCTTCTAACTTGGCACACATGATGCGGTACTCGGCAGTGAGAGTAGCACAGACCTTCAACAATGCAAGAAGTTCACGAGTGTTAACTTTGATGCGGGAAAATAAAGTGTCGCAAGAAGCAACTAGCAAGGGGAGCGTCTCGGGACTGTCAAAAGTCAACTGGTGCCAGTTGAGAGCCACATAAGCATGGGCAGAATCCTCCACCTCTTGAGTGCAAGAAGCCTCGGAAGTGGTAGCACCAGCTAACAAGAAAACAGATATCAAAACAAGTTCGTGAACTTAATTAACAAAACATACCGCCAATCGGACCGTAGGGAGCAGCCGACAAAGTCAAGGCATCAATCTTGGCCAAAATAGAATCAATGTTTTCTTCGGGCTTCCCTTGAAAGGGGAAAGCCAACATGTTGCGATCAGGAATGCCGCCAACGCACCCTCGACCCCAATGACGAGTGCAATTAGTACACTCCACCTTGAGACCAATATAGACACACTCCTCGTTCCTGGCCGAACAAGATAAGCAAGGGCGATGAGCCTAACAAAGAAAATCAAAAACAAAGCAAGAGGAAACAAGTTCATGACGCTGATGAGCCTGGTGGCTCTGTGTGCTCAGAATTCGCAGGAAACATACAACAATTTTATCGATGTATTCATAGGACGGCAACCTAGTCAGATAAGGTGTGCCGGTTCAATGCTGGTTAAACCGTCCAAATCCATAGGCAACGCACAAAGTTCGTGAGCTATGACGCATAGGTCGGCTCCGATGCGAATCACTGGCATCGGCCCGACACAATTAAACAAATGTGTCATACGCGTCTGATGTGGCAAGATACGGTACCTAGCATGTGACCAGACCCACATGGTCATAGGGTCTACCGACACTCATGTAGTATGCGGCAAAAGGGACTTATAATAAAAAAGCTCCAGGCATGCCGACGCATACACGATCCGACCAAACAAGTTTGCGAACTTGTGGCAGTAGTGACTGCGGGACCACTAACAGTTAGTAAGGTGGTCCTGCCATTAGGCCTCGTTAGGCGGGCAGACAGATATCCATACGAGCAAGCTATTATAAGGAAGATAGCGCAGTAATAGTGTTACGAATAAGTTCACTACGCTCAATAAGCAAGTACTGTGGCTGACAACAGTAGATTACGCTGTAGTATAGAATAGTAGTATAAAAGTAATGAAGTATTCGAGCTAGAACAATAGAATACGCTCGGGACTACTACTCCCCCACACAATTGACCCAACAAACTAAGGTCTTCATAGATGAAGACACACATACACAACGACTCAGTCGATACACTAGTGTGTTGCAAGTCCATCGCGAACTTGATTACACTTGTGCACTGTACTGCTGCGTGCCCGTTGCCTACTAGCTTAAGTCTATAACCAAAGAAGGGGAAACTCACCTTCATTGGCGCTCTCAGTCTTCCACCCACTACTAGCTAACTTCAAGGGTAATCCGAGATAGGATAATCACCCTTTAGTTACTGACACCCACAGATACCGTTCGATTCACTAAGAACGACACCAAACCCACTAGCGAACTTCTTTCACTTGCCTAGTTCTCCAGTACCGACTCGTTACTGAGGTAACAACAGAATGTTATCAGCTTATGAAGGATAGTCATTGCACGGAGGTGCCCGACTAGACTCGCTAGAACCGGCCTTCAAGATTCTGTAAAACGGATACCACTTGCCATTAAACGGTTTAGTTGTTTTCTGCCTGCAGGAGTCTATAGGTTCATCAATGCACCTTCACTGAACGAGCAGGACATTCATGCGGGGGGTGACAAGGTGTGCCAGAACAAAAAGCACAAAAGCTAGCCCCGAATTGTTGCCCTTCAAAAGGGACACGAGGCGGCATCCTTTCAGAAATCTTCTCAGCAATTTGCTGAGCATCCTTTAAGGTTCCTTGACAAGCCGCGAGACTCTCAAGGTTGGGAGGCTCGTCCCAGTCACCCTCAGGCGAGTTGTCCTACAAAGAAAAAGTTAGATAAAACAAGTTCATGATGCAAAAATAACACACCCAAGGGTCCACATCGGGCAAACTGGTTTCAGCCTGCTGGGCTCGGCCAATGTCAAACTCATGTTCAGAGTAATGATCAGCTCTGGAGGGGGGACGTGCGGGGGAATCAGACCAAGAGGACTTGTTCCAGTCGTACTCATGGCTATCTGGAACTGGGGATCCCATAGAGAAGTCGCCGTCAATAGTAGGACCAATGGCAGGGAGGTCTTCGATACGTTCAATAATCAAGGGTGCCGGCTTAGTAGCAGCAACAACACTGGAGCTCCAGAAGGTGACTCTGCCACGACCATTTCGTGACAAGACGGCCCACTCGGAATGATACTCATGAACGCGAAGATATTGCTTCAGACACGACGTGAAACACTTGAATTGAATATTCTGGTGGAAGTCAGCGTAATGGATGGAAATCAGAGTCTAGAAACAAGTTAGCAAACTTCTTTCAGAAAAGAAACATGACCTCGCACCTCAAGATCCTTGGCCTCACGGAACCAGAAGGCGATGGCAGCCTCAGTCGCACTCTTTGGAAGAGTAAGGGATTGCAAGCACTCGAGTCGAGCAACAAGCTCAGACAAGGCAGGAGGTTTGGGAGGGAACACAATGACAGTCATTGACTGAATGAAGAAACAAGTTTGCAAACTATATTGGCTTTTATAAGAAAAGAGACACTACACATTGACACGCTCGCAACGTGTCTAGCCATGTAATTTCGCGATATGTATGAATACATACATGGTATAAGGGCTAGTTACTGAGGTAACACAAAATACAGAAAGAGCGCAATACTATAGGCATAGAGCGCAGTGTCAAACACACAGAGTGCAGTAATATACGTATGGAGCACGATACCGAGTCGCGCGCAGTATGACCTCGAGTGACAATTAGTAGAGTGTATGCTCTAACTTAGTATGATACTTCATTGAGGTCACACTAAGTATGAGAGCTCAGCACTTGATATTGAATACACTAGAGGCAGATCAGATAAGCGCTCCAATGAAGTGATGAGAGACAGACATGATATGAGAAGGATTGATCTGCCATGTGCGCTGCGTGCGTGTATGAAAGTAGACATAGAGCACAGTGATATGAACACCATGCGCGGTACAACAACATGCGCATGCGCATGCAAGTCTGAAGTGACTATTGGTAGAGTGCATGCTGTAACTTAGTATGATACTTCATTGAGGTCACACTAAGTACAAGAGCTCAGCACTCGATACTGAATGCACTATCAACAGATTGCATACATGATCCGCAGATGTAATAAAAGACATGCCTGATCCCAAGAGAACTACGTGACACATTGATTGATGACGCACAGGGCCCTGATCGCGCGGCACGCACACGTGTGTCCCAAATAATGCCTGAGTATTGATAACTCCGAGAGAACCCAGTTTGGCCAAAGAGTGCAGTGCCTAGGCTTACCACGGGTATCCCCCACCAACCAGAGAAACCTAGAAACTCAACTTTAGAATAGGATACAGCCTATATGATTGGTTGTCAGTCCAGGTATACTCCGAGGAAATGACGAGTGACATGCCAACGCAAAGAGAGCAGTGCGAGTGGAGTATCAACCATGAGGAAACAGAGTCTGGTCTCGAGATAGACCTCCAACCAAGTGTCCAGCCCTGGGCATGCTATAACAACGTGCGCGCGTTGCGAGGAATAATGTTCCGCGGTTCTAACAGTACTGTATTAAGTTGTATCGACATGTATGATGTAGAATTGTATAAATACTGTAGTGTAGATGTAGAGTACAAGTTTCAAGCCCACAGTGTAACAGTGCAAAGCTTTTCAGCCATGCGCTCTAGCACTTAGAGTAGCTAGGAACTTCGAGAGAGAATACAACCCATATCAGATATCTATTGTGTGATTTAAGTCACGCACTTAGACAAGAAAATAGCACGGCACTCCATGCAGAGAGTCTGGTTTCGGTTTGACTTGCGCTCTGTGAGAGAATAAGAGTACGGTGTCTTGAAGGTCACCCTTTCGAGTTCTTGAGGGCATTTGTGTGACGTGAGGCATTACAGGCGCAGAGGTTCAAACCCTTTGGCTTGATTAGTGTTCGCTTTTCTGTGTTATTTCCGCAGGTTGGCAAAGGTTCAAACCCTTTGGCTTGTCGGACGGGGTTTCTCTGGATTGCATAGGTTCGAATCCTGTGAATCTACGATCGGTTGGAAGCTCGAGCGCGTAGATTCAAACCCTGTGGCTCTTGTGGAAGTTTCGGAGTTTTGTGTCAGTGTACACTTCTCTACGTGTTTGTGAAGGTTTTGGTTTAGCGCGCGCCACGCGAGGTTTATTAGTGTGTTGAATTTAATAGGAATTGGTTTCTGCTTTGAGCGCAGTTGTTTAAGTGGTGTTTAGGGTGTTATTGATTGTGTGCAGTGGTTATTAGAGTCCCGAGCGACTGCTAGAAATTTGTGGAGACGTTTGACGAAGTTGTATTGTGTTATACACCCTTGCCTTGAGGCCCGGTGACAGAAGTCGCACCCTCTTGTTCTTGAGAAAAGCCTTTGGACTTAGAGAAGTCTAGATATTATACGAGCACTATTGCTGTGCGTGTATCTTAGAGATATTGAGAATTGAATTGTATTGGTTTGCTACTTTCATCGCATTAGAATCCCCCCACGAACTTGAGCGTGTTTGTGTGTGTAGTGTTGGGTGTGGGTGTGATCAGTGTCTTTGACGCTGTTGCATTTCTAGCTCTGTGCATTTAGACAGCTCTTCAGCGTACAAGTCGAAAAATGGCTGATTCCAGCATTCATCGTGGACTTGAAAATTATTCTCATCACTGCGGATCGAACCATAAGGACCCGAAGAACAAGCAGATGCTCCAACATTCATGTTCCGACATCATACCTATCCTTGAATATTAATACTCATGACTGAAAAACTGACTAACAAATCAAAAACATGGAAAAATTAAAGTCTGGAGGGGGAACATGGTACACATGTTGTGATGCATCAAGATATCGCGTAATAACATACACACAATCATTCAACAAAAATTCATGCCATAGTATGAAAGAAAATTACTCAGAAAACCACAATCTTTCATATACACCGTAAACAAAAATAACGTGTTTTCTCGCAACCTAGGCCATACAAAAATACCTAGTGAAAGAGAAGCAGTAACAAATGCCATCAGTAATGAAATCACGACCATGTTAGGCCTCGGAAACATGATGAAGGCACCGGCCTACGCAAACAGCATCCTGGTATCTGACATATCAAAGGATGTATTCATAGAAATCGGACTTGGCAAATTAGTGCCAAAAACTGGCAATAAAGCATCATTAACCGGCGTGCACATGACCCATGAATGGAGAAGTGAAGAAATTCACTAAGTCACCAAAGTTCACTCAGAAAACACAAGATACAAGTCAAAAGAATCTATTAAACATTTTGTGAAGGCAGACACAAGCAAAAAGACAGGGCTAAAAAGGAAGGATAACAAAAAGGATTGCTCAAAAATCCAAGAAAACTACACTAGCGAACATCTTTTAAGAGGACTCATCCTCATCCTCAGTCTCAAAAGCGACTTCTGCATCCACATTAACCAGATCCATCCATTCCTTGACCCCGAGTTCGAAAAGACCAGACAAGTTCTCAACGTTCTCAGCATGCATGCGACGAAGGGTGGCAGGAACCTTGCCCTGGTAATCGGCGATCCAAACGGACTCCTCGAGGGCCTGAGCAAAGCGAGCGCAAAGATCTTGAATGAGCGCTACGAGAAAAAGATAAACAACGAAAACAAGTGGAAAATAAAATAAAACTCACCAGGGTGAGGAACAAAGACTTGGTGAGCCTTGTTGACTGTGCGCTCTCCATGAAACAAGCAGGCATGCTTATGAATGGCACACCTAAAACATTTCCCTGAGCCAGAGCGGATAGTCCTGCATTGCACTCCGGTAGCGCTGCAAGCATCGTATGGCTCCACCATCTATAACAAAAGTCAAAAACAAAGTAAACAATTTAGAAAAGGAAAACTCATGATATGGCCAACGAGGTCACCTAAGGAACGATGGAAGTAGTGGCTGTCACACCCTACAAAGTCACCATAGTCCTTGTCAGGGACTAGGAGACCCAACAGCATTAGGGCCGGGTCCTCCACCTCAACCGCATCCTCAGGGGTTTTCTCCCCAAGACCACCCTTGACTGCGACCTTGTGAACATCTTTGGTCACGGTGAGCAAGCAACCTTGTTTGGTAGTAATACGGGCTAAAACAAGTTTGGGAATCAAAATAGACACAAGTGAAGACAAAAAGAGACATACCAAGGGAGGTCGCACAACCTTTTCCCTTTTGGGCTGCAGTCAAACAGGGTGGCGAAGTAAGACGAGCACGTTTGTTAGCACCGTCCTCATCAACAGAAGCTGTAAAGAAGCTAATAAGACAAAGACACCAAGAAAACAAAAAAAAAAACTCACAAGGAACCAAGGGGTGCTTCCTTGGCTTACTAGGCCCAGCAACAGGAGGAGGCATGGGTGTGGACCGCGAAGATCTTAGAATGTGCCCAGGACAAAGAAGGAGGCGCTAATTTGAGGGCCCCAGTAGAAGGAGTCGCCAGAGGAGGGGACAACACCGGCGGAGGGAGTGCGAACGGCGTAGGTGAAGGCAGGCAAGGAGAAGGAAAATTGGAGGCATGCCCGGGCACCAATGGAGAGCCGCCAAAAGATAGAGGAACAGAGGTGGAGGCAGCATCAGCTGCATATTGAACTAAAAGAAGTTTGGGAATCAGGTCGATGGCGACCCCGCACTTCAACTAGAAAAAGGAGTTATAACAAAACAAGTTCGGAAGAAAACCGACACTTACCGCCTCGGCAACCAAAAAGTTGTATTCCTCCCCCAATGAGCGCACGTCGTCCACCGCGATCTGCTGCAAGGCGGCCCACAACACAAGCTGAAACTCTAGCCACTCAATGGGACCAGAGAAGACAAGGTCCTTGCGCCGAAAAGACTGCGCCAGTCGAGACCAACACTTGAATGCACAGCGGATCCAAGTGTTGGTAGTCAAAGAGGACGAAGAGCGACCAGGAAGAAGGTTGGCGCACGATGAGACAAAGGCAGCGGCCTCGTGAGTGTGGAAAGTAGCTGATTCGACATAAGAGGGAGCCATAGTAAAGGAAAGCAGAGATTGCCAGGGGAGGCGGCGAAGATATCCAGACGGTGTAGAGCTGTCTAAGTGCACAGAGCTAGAAATGCAACAGCATCGAAGACACTGATCACACCCACACCCAACACTACACACACAAACACGCTCAAGTTCGTGGGGGGATTCTAATGTGATGAAAGTAGCAAACCAATACAATTCAATTCTCAATATCTCTAAGATACACATGCAGCAATAGCGCTCGTATAATATCTAGACTTCTCTAAGTCCAAAGGCTTTTCTCAAGAACAAGAGGGTGCGACTTCCGTCGCCGGGCCTCAAGGCAAGGGTGTATAACACAATACAACTTCGTCAAATGTCTCCACAAGTTTCTAGCAGTCGCTCAGGACTCTAATAACCACTGCACACAATCAATAACACCCTAAACACCACTTAAACAACTGCGCTCAAAGCAGAAACCAATTCCTATTAAATTCAACACACTAATAAACCTCGCGTGGCGCGCGCTAAACCAAAACCTTCGCAAACACGTGGAGAAGTGTCTACACTGACACAAAACTCCGAAACTTCCACAAGAGCCACAGGGTTTGACCCTATGTGCTCGAGCTTCCAACCAATCGTAGACTCACAGGATTCGAACCTATGCAATCCAGAGAAACCCCATCCAACAAGCCAAAGGGTTTGAACCTCTGCGCCTGTAATGCCTCGCGTCACACAAATGCCCTCAAGAACTCGAAAGGGTGACCTTCAAGACACCGTACTCTTATTCTCTCACAGAGCGCAAGTCAAACCGAGACCAGACTCTCTGCATGGAGTGCCACGCTATTTTCTTCTCTAAGCGTGTGACTTAAATCACACAATAGATATCTGATATGGGTTGTATTCTCTCTCAAAGTTCCTAGCTACTCTAAGTGCTAGAGCGCATGGCTGAAAAGCTTTGCACTATTACACCGGGGGCTCGAAACTTGTATTCTACATCTACACTACAGTATTTATACAATTCTACATCATACATGTCGATACAACTTAATACAGTACTGTTAGAACCTCGGAACATTATTCCTCGCAACACACGCGTTGTTATAGCATGCCCGGGGCTGGACACTTGGTTGGAGGTCTATCTCGAGACCAGACTCTGTTTCCTCATGGTTGAGACTCCACTCGCACTGCTCTCTTTGCGTTGGCATGTCACTCGTCATTTCCTCGGAGTATACCTGGACTGACAACCAATCATATAGGCTGTATCCTATTCTAAAGTTGAGTTTCTAGGTTTCTCTGGTTGGTGGGGGATACCTGTGGTAAGCCTAGGTACTGCACTCTTTGGCCAAACTGGGTTCTCTCGGAGTTATCTATACTCAGGTATTATTTGGGACATGCGCGCGTGTGCCGCGCGATCGGGGCCCTGTGTATCATCGATCACTGTGTCACGTAGTTCTTCTTGAGATCAGGCATGTCGTTTATTATGGCTGCAGAGCATGTATGCAATCTGTTGGTAGTGCATTCAGTATCGAGTGCTGAGCTCTTGTACTTAGTGTGACCTCAATGAAGTATCATACTAAGTTAGAGCATGCACTCTACCAATAGTCAGTTCAGACTTGCACGCGCATGCGCGCGTTGTTATACCATGTGCGGTGTTGATATCACTGCGTTCTATGTCTACTTTCATACATGCGTGCAGCGCGCGTGGCAGGTCAATCTTTCTCATATCATGTCTGTCTCTCATCAATTCATTGGAGCACGTATCTGATCTGCCTCTAGTGTATTCAATATCAAGTGCTGAGCTCTCATACTTAGTGTGACCTCAACCAGTATCATTCTAAGTTAGAGCATGCACTCTACCAATCATCACTGAAGACTTGCACGCCCGCGTGTTGTTACACTGCGCACTATCTTGGTTTGTTCACTGCACTCTATTGGTTTGACACTGCGCTCCATGTCTATTTCCATCTACACGCGCAGCGCGTGTCTTTTCATGCGCTCTACTTCTATGTTTCTATATGTGCACGGCGCGCGTCATAGATCAATGTAGTTCTCCTTGTATCATGCCTGTCTCTCATCAATTCCTTAGAGCGCATGGCTGATCTTCATCTTAGTGCCTTCAGTATCAAGTGCTGAGCTCTCATACCTAGTGTGACCTCGACTAGCATCATTCTAAGTGAGAGCATGCACTCTACCAATTGTCACTCAAGGCCGTACTGCACGTGACTCGGTATCGTGCTCCATACGTATATTACTGCACTCTTTGTGTTGGACACTGCGCTCTATGCATATAGCACTGCGCTCTATCTGTATCTTTCGTTATCTCAGTACCCAGCCATTATGCAATGCATGTATTGATACATTTCGCAAAATTACATGCGTAGACACGTTGCGAGCGTGTCAACGGCTTTTAAAGCTTGACCTCTAGCAGAACCCATACCCAATGCCGACATGAAGATGTTTCAAGAAACACGAATGGCCCTGAGCAAGTTTGCGAAACATTCCAGCGCTAAGCTAAGAATCATTAGTAGCAGAAATCACTCAAGTTCTTCGAAAATGAGCGAACTACTACCAGGGACATATCCATCCACATTGAGCAGTCAGGAAGAGCCACCTAACAACTGGCATCTCCCACAAACATGAAAGGCCTCGGCCAGTATGAAAAGAAGCGTACAGTGGGAAAAGAAGGGAGCAAATCAATAAAAATTAAAGTTAGGGGGAGATGATGAGCCTGGTGGCTCTGTGTGCTCAGAATTCACGGGAAACGTACAACAATTTTATCGATCTATTCCTAGGTCGGCACCCTAGCCAGATAGGGTGTGCCAGTTCAATGCCGGTTAAACTGTCCAAATCTGTAGGCAACGCATGAAGTTCACGAGCTATGACGCATAGGTCGGCTCCAACACGAATCACCAGCATCGGCCCGATGCAATTAAACATACACATCATATGCATCTGACGCGGCAAGATACGGTACCTAGCATGTGACCGGACCCATGTGGTCATAGGGTCTCCCGACACTCATGTAGTATGTGGCAAAAGGGACTTGTAATAAAGAAAGCTCCAGGCACGCCGACGCGTACCCGATCCAACCAAACAAGTTCGCAAACTTGTGGCAGTAGTGACTGCGGAACGATTAATGGTTAGTAAGGTGGTCCTGCAGTTAGGCCTCGTTAGACGGGCAGACAGATATCCATACGAGCAAGCTATCATAAGGAAGATAGCACAGTAATAGTGTTACGAATAAGTTCGCTATGCTCAATAAGCAAGTACTGCAGCTGACACCAGTAGATTACGCTGTAGTATAGAATAGTAGTATAAAAGTAACAAAGTATTTGAGCTAGAACAATAGAATACACTCGGGACTACTACTCCCCTACACAATTGACCCAACAAACTAAGGTCTTCATAGATGAAGACACACATACACAACGACTCAGTCGATACACTAGTGTGTTGCAAGTCCATCGCGAACTTGATTACACTTGTGCACTGTACTGCTGCGTGCCCGTTGCCTACTAGCTTAAATCTATAACCAAGGAAGGGGAAACTCACCTTCATTGGCGCTGATGAACCTAAAAACTCCTGCAGGCAGAAAACACAACACCTAAACGGCTAGTATAATCAGTCACAGAATCTGAAGGCAGGTTCTTAGCGAGTCTAGTCGGGCACCTCCATGCAGTGACTATACAGTCATACACCGGTCACTTAGACCCCCCCAGTCATGTTAGACCTGGCCTGAAACTCGTCTTCCATGGATTTTCTAAGCCTCAAAAAATTCTTAAAAATAGTTTATAATATTTAATTACTTTCTTGATGCTTGGTCTGTGTTTTATGAAGTGTTTTACCAGGTTCTGAGGCATTCTCGCTTCAATCAATATCAATTTCCTTATTAGGATATGTTACATAATGTAATCAAGTTAACAATATTCATGCATAAAAAACATATTCCAACAGCCAATAAACCCTCCAGTGAATCTCCAGAACAGGTTCACAGTTATAGCAGCTTGAATAATGATGATACCTATAAAGAGAGATGATGTGGCCTGATTTTGGACTGGGGTCTAAGATGACCGGGATTGCCTTTTTTGGACACTCACCAAACTCATCCTCTGTAACGATCATTTCTCTATGTATAGCTTTGGCCCTTTTTTTCAGACTCAATAGATTGTACTAGTATTCATTGAGTAAAAAAAGTTCTAGCCATTTCATCAAAAAAATATTCCAGCCATCAATTAGTGTTTTGGGGTCTAAGTGACCGGTGTATGACTGTAGGTCCTAAGTTCGTAGCTTATTCAAGGCTACTTGGTGTTATGTCTCAAGCTATGGGCTCTGTATAAGACAAGGTCGGTTCGTGAAGCGGTTATTAAAAACTATCTAGTTCGCGAAGGTGTTATTGCAGCCTAGTATGCGGTGCGGTCTACTGTTGCGCCCGTCTTTGAGTGCGATGTCTGGAAGTGTGAGAATGCCAACGAAGGTGAACAACCGCCTTCTTGGTTTATAGAGTAAAGCAAGGGACGGCAGGGTCGCGACTTAGTTAAGTGCATCCATAGTCACTGACTTGTTGGTGTATATGTGCTTAGTGCAAACACTAAGGGTTCTGTAGTCTTTGGTATGGGGGAGTAGTATCCCGAGCATATTCTGTCTTTCTGGCTAATACACTTGAGTTTTTATACTGTTTTTCTCTAACGGTTCGCATAATCTAAAGGTGTCATTCTTTGTAACCGCAGTAATAGATTAGTGAGCTTCGTGAAGGGTTTGTAACACTATTATCGTTGCTATAACATTTCTTACTGAGCTTTATAACATATAATTGTGTATGCCAGTTTACAACGTATTGCGGCATCCTTAGCTGACTGACGGATACTAGTTGCGCAGTGCTAGCCTGGGTGATTCGTGAACTTCATTTCTTATTTAACTTCGTGACCGTATGTTTGTGTTACGAGTTCCGTAGCCGGGCACAGCCTGCGCGCTTATGTGCAGTTGGTGATCATATGGGCGGCATCACATGAATAATATTGCATCATGCCGCCTTTGTTTAGGTGATGACATGAATCAAATGACTAGTTCGGTGTCAGTCCCGTGGTAACCGGTATTGCCGCGTACTTTGTGCCGTATTGATGATTTATGGTTTGCGAACCATTATTGAATATGCGCTTTGTGACCTAAATCACTATTTGGTGGGGATTTGACTTGTAATGGACTTGCAAGGATTGGTTAATTGAACATCCTTGCAAGTAAGAATTTCGTTAAATTGTTTTGTGTGCCCGCGATTTCTGAGTGCACAGAGCCACAAGGCTCATCATCCCCCCCTGACTAACATTTTTATTGATTGACCCGTGCGTGCCTTCTGAAACGCTTCCTTTCGGTATAGTCTGGTGTTTTTCCCGAGGATCTTTGACTTTCTGGAATCAGGCATGAGTATGTCATTCCCGATTAGGGTTGATATGTGCCTGGTAGTCATTCTGGTAATTCCAGTAGAATTTCAAGTCATGCCTGCACGTTCTTCTCGTTGCCCACTGGAATGGTTCACGAACCAACGGCCTTCTCATTTGGTGACTTTGGCCTTCTTGTAGTCAGGCCTGAGTCAGGATTTTGCTTAGTTGCATTCATATAAAAAGGGTATCCTTTTTGACTTCGCGTTCTTCACCAACGCCCTTCACACGCAACTCTGCTTGACTTGCTCCTCTTTTGCTTTACTTCTCAAACATGCCTCTTGCCTTCGACGCTACCTGCCCCTTCCGCCAGGCTTTGGCGACATTTCGCTTTTGCTTGGACCACGAAGCCGATGGTTCCCCTGCTGCGCCGACTCCTGACATGTGGGTTCACGCCGCATACGCGTCTTGGCGCCGCCTTGAGTTGGCGTGGGCAACCAATGAGGAGGGTTTCCCCGATGAGGAAGAGTGGTTCGACCTGGAGGACCAGCTGTGGGTTGCGTTGGGTAGTGTGGATACTGCCCTGATCTGGCATTCGCAGGAGGAATTCTGCTACCTTGCCAAGGTCGCGGTAAGTTTTTATTCTTCGCGAAGTCTTATTTTTATTGTTGATCTTTTTGTTTTTAGTGTAAAGGTGGACTCCAGATCAGTCCTCTTCCTGAGGATGTAGATTCTGCCAAGGAATCTGGCTCCGATTCTGGTGCTGATGCTTCAGCACCCCTTGTACTACCTCCTGTTCCTATGGGAGGTGTACAAGGTTCTCCTGCGGTTTCTACTGCAGGTCTGGTTCTGCCCTCGGTGCCTACGGTTGCACCTGCTTCTCCTTCTGGCTCGGAATATTCGTCTCCGCAGGTTTGTCAACTCGCACCCCCCCTTCTCGCGGATCGCTTGGCCAGCTTGCGGCCTTTGAACACTCGGCGGTTCAAGGCTATGTTTGGTCTGGAGCTTTCAAATGGTATGTGCTTTTGGTTTTGTTTCCTTTATTTGACTTGGCTGACTCAACGGCTTTTGTTTCTACGTCGCCCTCCATTGGTGACCTTCATAAACGGGTCCGGGCTTTATGTGAGTTTTTCTTCCGTGAAGTCTTTATTTTAATTAACTTCGTTTTCTTTTTCCAGCGCCAGTCGCTGGGCCCTCAAGTTCCAAGTGTCCTCGCCTAACAAAGGCGCAAAAGGGCAAAGGCAAGGCTGTTGACCCTGGTATGTCTCTCTTTTTGAGTTTTCGTATTTTACTTTATTCATTCACGAACATATTTTCAGTTGTCCCCAAAAAGCGTGGTCGCCCCCGCAAACTTGCTGGGACCAAGCCCGTCTTCCATCGCCGGGGTGGACTTGGGGAAAGAATTCCTAAGTCTGCCGTCGAGGTTGAAGAACCTCGCCTCCAATCTGTTGGTCTCTTAGTCCCTGACAAGGACTTTGGTGACTATATTGGAGTCAACGGTTTTTACTTCGTGCACCCCCTCGCTGAGCAGGTCGGGCATTTGGTGAGTCATGTGTTCTGTTTCTTCTGAATTTTCTTCTCATATTCCTTGCAGATGCAAGAGCCTTGCGATGCCTGTTACCTTGCCAAGGCTCAATGTCGCAGCATTCGTTCCACTTCCTTTAAGTGCTTCCGTTGTGTTCACATGAAGCACTCTTGTGTCATGCGTCGCGACAGTGCCTTCGTGAATACCGTGGAACAGGTATTCCATCCGTTGACTGGTAAGTGTTTTAGTCTTTTTACTTGTCTTTTTCCCTTTTTGACTTCAAAGTTTTCTAGCTCTGTCGACCACGATTTCTCGTGATTTGAAGGCTCTGGTTGCCAGGGCTGTTCAAATGGCTGAGCTGGGCACCATCCTTAAGCGGTCTCTCCTTCGCGCACATCTCGCCTCGATTCGCTCTATTTCTGAGCTCATAGATCAAGGTATGCAGGTTGTTCGCGAAGCTGGGGAAGCATCCGAGAATGAGGGTGACAAGGATTCTGCTGCAGAGTAGTTTTTAAATTTTTATACATCCTGTGATAGTCCCTTGGACTTTAAAATTGCTTTATCTTTGTACTGCGCCTTTGGGCCTCTATTTTTGTATTTACTTGCAATGGCATTGGCCTGCACTTCAATGTGCAACAATACTTTCGTTTTTGTTTAGTGTGAATGAGTGTGATTTTCCTTTCTAGGTTCACGGAATTAATGCGTGTTCGCGAAGTCCATTCAAGGAATAAGGTCATGTGTGTTTTGGCTGACTTTGGTGTGATTTTCGGGCTTGGCTTTTAATTTGCCAAGTCTATGTTTCCAAAATTAGATCCTTGATATGTCAACGACAAGGATGCTGTTTTTGAGAGCCAGTGACTTCGTCATGTTTCCGGGGTGTAGCATGGTCATTCTTTTCGTTACTGATATCTTTAGCCACGGCTTTTCTTTCACCAGTTCTCTTGTTTTGATCTGGTTCACAAGGCGTCATGTGTTTAATTTATTATATGGTGTATTGAAGACTCGAAATTTCTGGGTGAGTTTCTTTCATAAGTTGTGGTGGATTTAAGTTTGAATGATTGTGCAATGTATTCTGAGGTGGCTTGATGCGTCACAACATGGTTACATGTCTCCTCCCCCTGACTTTAATTTTTGAATGGTTTCGACCGTCAAAAATTCTCCAGTCAAAAGTTTTTAGGTTCGTGAACAGATATGATGTCGGATTGTGAATTGGTGGAGCTAGTTCTTGTTTTTTGGGTCTTTATGGTTCGATCTGCAGTGATGAGAATAAATTATAAGTCCACGATGAATGGTTGCATCAGCCGTCTTTGACTGTACGCATACTTTCTCCCTTTATAAAAGGTGAAAGTTTCCTGTCTTTTTCTCTTCACCCAGTCAATGACTGTTATTGTGTTTCCTCCTAAACCCCCTGCCTTGTCCAAGCTAGTTGCTCGTGTCGAGCGGTTACAAGCACTTTCTCTTCCAAAGAGTTCCACTGCTGTCGCCCTTAAATTTTGGTTTCGTGAAGCTAAGGATCTTGAGGTGCATGTACGATTTTCTTTGCACGTTGTATGCATCCTTAATTTCTTTTGTAGACTTTGATCTCGATTCATTATACCGATTTTCGTCAGAACATCCAGTTCAAACATTTTGCCAGCAGGATTAAACATTGCCATCGCGTCCATGACTACTACGCTGAGTGGGCCCTTATGTCTCGACTCAACGTTAATAGAGTCTCCATCCATGGCTCCTCTAATCCTGTTCTTTCTAAAGCGGCGCCCTCAATTATTGAACACCTCGAAGATATGCCCCCCATTGGTCCTACTCTTGACGGTGACATTCCTATGGGATCCCCAGCTGCAGGTAACAGTACAGACGGTTGGAACCGATCTTCCTGGTCCGACCCCCCTACGCCTTCCCCCTCCAGAGCTAGTACTCACTCTGACCGCCAATTTGACTACGGCAGAGCGCAGCAGGCTGAATCCGGTTCGCCCGTTGTGGACCCTTGGGTGTGTTTCTTTTTATCCTTCACGTACTTCATTTACTGATTTGTTTTTCCCAGGATGACTCGCCTGAGGGTGACTGGGATGAGCCTCCAAACCTTGAAGGTCTCGCGGCTCGAGAAGGAACCTTGAAAGCCGCGCAGAAGATTGCTGAGAAAATTTCCGAAAGGATTCCTCCTCACGTCCCCTTTGAAGGTCAACAATTTGGTTCGACCTTCTGTGCCTTGTGCTCCAGTACTCCTTGCCATCCTCCTCACGAATGTCCTGCTCGGTCCATGAAGGTATGTTTTTGGCATTTTCTGTTTTCCTTCGCGCTTAATTATGATGTTTTAGGCGCATTGTCCTTGCTTGTCTTGCTTAGCGAGGAACGAGGAATGCGTGTTTATGGGTCTCAAGGTTGAGTGCACGAATTGTGCCCATCACTGGGGCTGTGGTTGCGTTGGAGGCATTCCTGATAGGAATGTCTTAGCTTTCCCTTTTTCTGGGGATTCCGATGAGCAAGTGGACTCGGTTATGGCCATGATTAATGCCATGACTTTGGCTACGGCTCCTTATGGTCCAATCGGTGGTAAGTCTTTTTCTTTTTGCTTCGCAAATTACTTTTCACATTCATTTTCTTGATAGCCGGCGCCACCACTTCTGACGCGTCTCGTGCTCAAGAAGTCGAGGATTCTGCGCAAGCCTATGTTGCTCTCAACTGGCATCAGTTGACCTTTAATGGTCCTGAAACTCTGCCTTCCCTTGTCGCCTCTTGCAACGTGTTATTTTCACGTGTCGAAGTCAATACTCGCGAACTCCTTGCTCTTTTGAAGGTGCGAGCTACGCTGACCTCTGAGTATCGAATTGTTCGGGCCAAGTTGGAGGAGAAGCGTGCGGATCCCAGCAACGACTTTGGACCTCCTATCCCCCCATCTTCTGCGCGAGTCAAGAAGACTTCTAAGGGGAAGGATCCTCAGTGGTGGTAAGGCAGCTTCGCAGCCATTCTTCTTTTTGTATTTTTGAACTGTAGTGTATTGTAGTCGCATGTGTCGTTAAACGTTGTTCAACCAACGTAGTTTGTGTTTTTGTTACTTGTAGAGACCGTGGATAGTTTGCATGGTCGTCCCCCCCCTCAATACATATAGCTTTGCAAAGGGTTTCAACTCCCAAACTGTTGGTGTGATTTATGCCAGTTTGGCTTCGTTATGCTTGTCTTCATTATCTGGTAATTCGTCGAGCACATCTTCTTCATTACTGTCCAGTAATTGTTTCATTCTGGCTGGTGGTACGTCAATTATTGCGTTGACGTCTGGGATTTTTATCTTTTGCCTCGCCAAGTAAGGAATTAATCGATAGGCTGCTATCGGTCTTGCGAATGTTGAACCATCGATCTCACAGAGGATGTAGGCACCACCCTTGTTCCGTCCTAGGACTACTAAGGGACCCAAGTAATGGGGTCTCATTTTTCTGTTAAGTGCCTTTTCTATTTGCATGCTCCTCATCAAGACCAAACTTCCTTTCGCGAAGTTGAAATCTTTTATCGAGTATTGGTAGTCCTCTTCGAATTTTAGTGCAGCTTTACGCCTTGCATCGTAGACTTTGGATTTAAGATGTTCTAAATCTTCCGCACGTTTTTGTAAACTGATTGCTCTTTGTGCTATAAGTGAGGTGGTGCTTATAATGTTGTCTGGAGGTGGCATAAGCCATGTTGATTCCATGATGTCCAAAGGCAATAATGGTTCTGTGCCCGTGGCCTCGAAATATGGTGAACAACCCATTCTTTTTCTAATGGTTATTCTGTCGGACCAGAATACTGAATACGCATTCTGGCTCCAGTTTTTCTGGTCACCCTTGGACGCTTTGAATAGTCCTTGGCGCACATCAAAGTGCGGTCTTTCCGTGATCCCGTTGGCTCGCGAATTATATCCGGATATTCGGATATGATTGATATGGTATTTCTTGCTGAGATATTCGATGGCTGCTACAAAGGCTTTGCCATTATCGGATACAATTTCCACCAAGCTTCCCCAGCGGCACAGTATATCTTCGAATATCCATTCCCCTATGGTTCGCGTGGTTTCTCGTCTTAAACATCAGAATTCTGGGTAATGGCTCATGGAACACTGTCCTTGAACAATATACTTGAATTGCCCCGACATCGGCATTAACATTGTATCCATGTACATCTTCGCGAAGAGAGGTGCAGGTACTGCAACCGTTGCGGGCATGTAGATTTGCCTCGTTTGTCGTACTTGGCATAGATGGCATGTCCTCACGTACCATGCAATATCAGCTTTCATGTCTGGCCACCAATATCGGATTTTAACCAGTTCGTGAGTCGCATAGAACCCTCTATGAGCTACTTCGTCATGACAGGCTATCATGACTTGGATCCTTTTTGACTGGGGTATGACAAGTTGATGTTTGCCTTGCATACTTTGGTGCCATAGTCGACCATCTTTTTCGAAGAAGTTCATAGCATATCGTATGAACTTCGCGTAGTCTTCATCATTTATTTCTAGCGGTTGGACAAGGTTTGTATGCCATTGTAAGATGAATTCTAGCCTTTTGTTGTGCAACTCTTGTTGCGCTGTTCGCGGGACTTCATTGTATGTTAATGACGTATTTTGCTTCATTGATTCTGTCGTTTCTTCTGTGGTTATTGAGAAAATATTTAATGGATTGGGGATTCGATTTTGCATTAGGCCGTAATGTGTGTGTAGGAAATCTTCCATCCCATCTTCAGGTGGTGGAGGATCTCCTTCTTGAGGGGGTCACCTAGATAAGCCATCAGGCCAATGTCTAGTTCCTGGTACGTGCACTAGCATGAAGTGAAATGATAAAATTCCTATGATCCACCGAGTTACTGCAGCTGATGGTGCAATGTCGGGGTTTTTGAGCATTCCCTTGATGGCGCTTGCATCCACTTCTACTACGAAGGTGGGTAGGCCGATCAGGTATAATTTACAATCTCCTAGGGCTCTGTATAGGCCGTAGATTTCTCTCTTAGCTTGTGAATACCCGCATTCGCAGGGATTTAAGGTAATGGATCCAAACCTCGCAAAGTATCTGATGGATGGGTCGTTTGGGTCGCATTGGGCTAAGTAAAATCCAACCGCAGCTGGTCCTGTGTCCACTGCTAGAATAACAGCGCCATTTCAACTGTAGCTTATTGGCCTTAATGCAGGGCTCTGTCGCACGGCTTCTTTTAACTTTTCTCGGGCCTCTATTTCTTCTGAACCAAACTTAAATTCCACATCTTTGCGGAACAACTTTGTCAACAGGAGTGAGTTCTCTGCAAAGTTCTCTATAAAATTGCGTAGTACTCCAGCTGTCCCTATGAAAGCTCGAGTATCGGATATGTCTGTAACGATCATGCCGCGGACTCCACGGACAACGTCCATCATCCACTCCACCAGCTCCAAGTCAATCATCAGAATCCGTCAGATTCCGAATCCCGGTTTCTACCTCATATTTCATATCGCTATTTCATTTACTTATTTCACATATGTCATTTATCACACCTAGATCCCGTCACGGTAGCGAGTAGGTGTTATATCAGAGTCCACGGAATACTCGACTCCTCTAGATACAGAACATTCCAGGTCATGTCACTCTAGCCATACCTACACTATTCCAGACCCCGACCCGTCGGACTCCGTCTTAGTATATAAGCTGTACATTTAGTAGTACATACCTCAGTTCGAATATCAACTTGGTTTAGCCCAATAACTCTCGCCCTCACTCTCTTCGGCCTTCAAGCCATAATCCACCTCTCTACGTCCGCGGACTCCGATAGCCGTTGGACTTAACCTTTGATCCTAGAGATCATAATCCTGCGGACTCCGTCCGTAATCCTTCTTTGGGCTTCGACCCAAGGGTGACGTTGCTAATAGCTTCGCCAAGCCCCACGCACTCCGCGGAATCCACGGCGTGCATTCCTCTCACTTCATCCTATTGGCACGATCCTAACAGTATATTCGAACTCAAACCCTTGAGTCGAAATTTTAGAAATGTCTAACACTACCCTCGATCCATCACAAATCCAATCCTCCTCCATGGCTCTGCCCGTAACCCGCCTCTCCATGCGCGACATTCCTGCCTCCGCATCGAAAGAGGATCACACCCTCTTCGGCGAGGATTCAGCCTCCGCACAATGCTCACGTAGGGAAACCTACACTCACAGTGGCTTCACCGCCCGCCAATCCGATGTCAACACCACTCCAAATCTGTTCTCCACGGATTCCGCTAGTAGGAACGGATGGGGTGGTTATCGAAGCATCATCCCGGAAACCCCGCACACACAGCCTCTCTTCCCAGTCGAGGAAGAAGGTGACAATGGGGATCCCAGTAGCAGCGACGGTGAAGCAGAGTCCCCTAGCAATCGCAATCGCAATCCGCGCAATCCGCAGCACCCCGGTCCATGAACCTCCTCCGTGGCCTTACCCGCCAAGCCAACAACCCGCCTCAGCAGATAGTCCGTACCAAAGTCAAGGCACCGGACACCTTCGACGGAGCGGATCCATGGAAACTCAAAGCATTCATCGTCTCCCTGCAGTTGAACTTCAATGACAGGCCCAACGCATTCGCCGCAGACACCGCCAAAGTCAAGTACACCATCTCCTTCCTCTCCGGTGTCGCCCTCGACTGGTTCGAACCGGATATCCTCCACCCCAA
>JAUEPR010000106.1:0-142858 GCA_030435655.1 Armillaria novae-zelandiae | reverse complement strand
AGAACAGCTGGGATTCTAGCCTGGGTACATGGATATTCGAGGGGTCCCTGGATACGGCGCGGCTTGGGTGGGGAAATGGCGATCAAGCATTGCGCCAGGGGAGGCAGGACCGCAGGGCATATTCAGTATGCGAAAACGCGGTCCGGGGAAGACTTGACCACTGAGCCACGCTGATCGACGGACTAGACGAATTTTCTGGATTCATGGCCTCGATCATTATCTGTTGTTCTGCTTTGATATATTTTACTGTACTGACCACGTTGATGTCGGGTTATTTGATGATTTAGATGTTTCCGAATCATTGATGTTCTAACTTCCTTGAGTTTGCGGACGTGTGATCTCTAATCAACACACGTAACATTAAACAAGATTGCCTGAGAGTACGCGCTAAGGGATTTAGAGCGAATGAGACTCCGTTCCCCGTCGTACATAACTAAGGGGATCCAATCAATCAGATTTACGGCACGATATTTGGAACGGCTACGGCATTGTAGAGCAAGCAAACAACTGAGTATCTTAGCGACATACCAGGGCGGCGGAAACGAGTCAAGGACTACTACAGTTCAACGTAAATGTCCCGATCCTATATCTTACAATTATAACATATTGAAACTTTCCGTTTTATTGGGATAAGTAAGCGTACTATATATCTAGTGTGGGACACTCGGCAGACATGTCTGTATTTTCGGCAGGATACAAACCGAATCAAGCTAGGAAACGGGAACCATAAATCTTGGGGTTCGTTTATTAGCACATAGCTTCGCAATCGACGACATTTCATTCGAGCCAGTGAAAGAAGGAATGTTGCTCAATCAAACGGCCTCATTACCTCATTTCCCCTAACATCTCTGGCGAAATTACTTGGAATGCCTTCTCTCCAATTGGGAACTTCAAAGGAAGATGTGTGGCACCATGGCTTGAGCGAGAGCTCCTTTTCAACCACGAGGGCAAAATGCTCTGACCAGTCTTTACGTGGAAAAGTCGCCGTCGTGGTTTCAATGAGTTTAGGATGAATGAGGTTTGCAACGGCTAGAAGACCATCACTATGGTAAGTGTGGCTCTGAGATAACGACATGAATTCACATACAGGCCCACGTTGTCTACGGGGAGCAAGGCGACGTGTGAGAAGAAAAAGGTGCTCAACTAGAGAACATTAAACTTACCGAGAATAGTCGAGAGTTGCAGAACTTGCCCGATCATAGTGATATTGCCACTACCCAGAATAACGGGATTGAAATTGATACCGCAGGAGACATGCCATAGGGATGACGATACTTACCCTTTGACAAAAATGTCCTGGTGTCGCACGATAGCGTCACACACACTGTCCGCCTGGTCTTCGGCGCCTCCAAGCTGTAAGATAAGATCACGGGCAACAATGGCGCCCTTGAATTCAAAAGACAGCTTCGTGGTGGAGAGGAACCGGTTGGCCGTGCCGATATCATGGAGAAGACATGCAAGATAATACGTTTCAAGGTCATAAGACCATGCAGGGAAATGAGTACGAGTCAGGGCAACGCCTTGACGCAGTTTCAGGGAGACAACTCGCTAAAAGCGCCGACCGCGCACCATAAATGAAGACTCTGTTACTGTGGTTAAAAGTTTGTTCGTCTAGATGTTCCTAGTAGAGCAGAAAATTACGACAATCACAAGATAAGAAAAATGAAAGAAGGCTCACTCTGACGAGGCTTTTACTTTCTGAACTAACGGACTATCTGGAAGGGGGAAGTCGTTCACGACAAAGAGGTCCTGCTTAGGACTGTCACCGTTGGCGGTAGGATGGCCCCGAAAGAGGACTTCTGGATCCCTGGGAAACCGGCAGAAAACCATAGAAAGCAATGTTAGGGTCTGTCATCGTGGTGAGAGATAAGAATGCGTGTTCTTCTGTACGGACTTCCTAAACGCCTGGCGCTAAACGACTGACATGATGTCATCTCGGATGAGTCATCTTGATTATCTCACGCCACAGCTATGTTTTCTCTTGTTTACATATTTTCGATGGAAGGATCCGCCTGTCAAGCAACCGCCTCAGCAACGTCCATCGCCCATTCGCCGTCGTCGTCGTCGTCGACACCGTCCACTCCTTCAATTTCCCAATCTCTCTCTCTTTCCAACACCATGATATCCTCGCTAGCAGTCCTTTCTGTTCTCACGACGGCCGTCTTTGCTCAGTCTTCTTCAGTGAGTCCCTATACGTTTCAGGATTTAGGCTTTTTTTCTGATCTCTGTCAGTCGTCGGCGGCCTCTGCATCGTCAACGAGCAGCCCACTGATTCCGTCGGGTATCAGCACTTCTTGCAAGAGTTTTCTCGAATCGTTAGACAGTAATTCCAACCTAGCAGCATGCACGAAAGCTCTGGCCACCGCGACCGACGCTTACGCCCCAGGCAACTCATCATCCTCGACGACCTCCGCAATCACCAGTGTTCTCACAGCATTACCTCCAATTCATGCGATGAGACCATCATGAGCACGATCATTGCGAATTTTGGATCGGCGTGCCAAACCGAGCTTGTCACTAGCCCCGTCCAATCAGTCGTTCTATTGTACGATACCGTCTATATGATGAACCCTTGGCTTGACGTGCTCGTCACTAAAGATGACAGCGGAACATATTGTGTCCTAGAGTCCTACAATGCTGCCACGAATAGTACACAGAGCTCGGCGTCAGCTAGTGGTTATAGCAATGCTGCTGCTGCTGGATCCACCGACTTCGATGAATTGAACAAGTACCTTGTTGTTGACCAACAAGGTACCACGCTATCTAGGCGAGCGCAAACCGTTGTTGCCACCCCCAATGCAACCACTTGGACCACGAACGGCATTCCATTCCTCTTCTTCACAAGCTCGCTATCTTCCACCACTCTCTGCACCACCTGTTCCCGCAATGTTATGACCACTTGGATTTCATGGGAATCAAGGTACCTTACGCCCCCGCTGCGAAAGAGAGCGCGCTCCTGAGCGGTCTGAACGACCTCTACTCAGCCATTCAGAGTAATGTGGTAAATCATTCCTCAGCGGAGCTGTCACAGCTGCGGGGGGTTTGGGTACCAGTGATGCTGCCGTATGGCTGCTAGTAGAAAGAGTTTGGTTAGCTTCGTTGCAGGGCTGGCGGCTCTGGCGGTTGCGTCTGTTTTCTTTGAGGGACGAGGAGGAAGAGAAGGAAGAGAGGATGTTACTAGTTCTCATCGGGCTTTCTCCATTCTGTTTCTCTTTTCCCTCATGGGTACCATCATCTCCACCATTGCTCGAATTCAGCTATTATACCCATTCCATCCTGTAGGAGCGTTAACTATCAGTCAAATATCTACTTTTGGCGTATCACAGGTATTTGATTATATATTCCTCACGGTATCGGTGATATATTTTTCAACTTCCATACCGTGGTCCATTTACCACCAATTCATATACGTAGCCTCCAGCACATGAATTAATTATGCTTTCTTTACCTTTTGTAAGCTATACTATTTCGTTTGTAGGACGCTGACACTTCTCTATCTTTTTAAACAAAGTTTTACAAGCGATGGCTGATGTATTGTACCACAAGGAAACACCCATTCATCTGAATCAACTGATGGTCTACGACGCGTCGAAGCCGTAACGCGCTTCTGTCCTTTCCACGACTCCTTTGGAGTCACAGCGTCAGGGTTTCTCTTCGTCTTCCGAAATTTGATTGATGGAATGTTCCAACGATATATATTACAGGTAAGACAAGTCCCCCCCCCTTCCTTTACTTCTCTGACAACTTGCTATCAATATTCTCATGAAGGGAACCCGAGGCCGCTGAGCATCACGTCTTAGTGCTCGATGCGCAAATCCCTTATAAAATATCAAGGCGGTGTTATATCAGACGTAATATTTCTCAGAAAACGATGAGTATGTTTAGGGTCGGACACTTTCTGATTCACATTGCTGAACATAAAGTTTTAATCAGTACGCATGGAGTCGAGAAATGAGCGGGATGAAACTTCTGATTGTTGCCAATAGGATTCTGAAACCTAAGCGAGAACGCTGACGAGAGAGACAGAACAATAGGCAGAGAAGCGCATAGCCGGACTACCCATATTTCTTTCAAAAAAATCACCATATGGTTCACGCAAGTGCAACACAGCCGGATGCTGCGTATTCACCTCCGGCGTTCGCATCATATCCGATCCTGTCATGACGACGTACTTATAATCCAGGATCCTAGAGAACAGATTCATTACCCTCAGTTTGAATTCGATAGTTCAGTGGATACATGTGCTCTTTGACGCCTGTACGTCATACGGGAGCTCGCCGCCCGCAGAACGCGGATTGAACAGACTATCGATAAGGTCGAAGAGTTGGCGGAATGTAGGCGGAACCACCGCTCGAAACCCATAGGGGACCGGAGAGCCCGAGTGGTCAATTAGCTTACTTGGACGAATGGGGAAGAGGGTAACACATCAGTAGGTCTGTGGTCGCTTCCGTTACGGAGGACAAGTTGCATATAGGTGCTATAAAGAGGCGAAGTTCGAGCCAGAGATGTGAGAGCACTCGGAGGAAGTTCTACTGGGTTGATGACAACTTGGCTACCCTAAGGATGCATCGAACACTCCATATGCTGAAAACCTTAGAACAATGGCCTGAAGGAGAACGCGAGAAGCTTGCTGCGATGCAAACGAGTATTCAGCTTTCTACGACTCCGTGTTCCGAGGAGATGTTGCACCGGGTACGTAGTAGTCCGTTGATCAGGCCAAGGTGTGGTAAATGATATTAATATCCGCAGAGTTTCCTCAAAAGGCCCTTCCTGTTTTTTGCCAGAGCTAAGAGCTATCTGAAGCGGCCTATAGTCGGACGGGGAACCAAGCCGACAATGAATCATAGGCCGCCACCTTCCTGGGGGGGATGAAATATTGATTGTCATGCGAAGGTCTTGAGAATTACTTCGAACTGATTAGGTGCGGTATGATTCAATTTGAGTAACCTTCCTCGTGTCGATCAAACCACTCTGGACGCCATCAACGGGGATTCACCTCAAGTCATTCTAAAATATTACTTGAAACCCCATTTCTTGCATTGTGAGGTCTTATGGAACGAGTGATACAACAATACAACCTGGGATGGGAGTGAAAGACTTCATGTCACATTCACAATACATAGCCCTCAAGTCTAGGCCGCCATTGAAGCGTTAACTATTCCTGTCGTACCCATGCTGCCCTTCACGTTAACTGAGATTCGAATAAGCATACTCCATAAGGAAATATATCAGACCCAATCGCGCAGGGACCGATCGTACGCGTGTTCTTGACTGCCGCGTGCCTCACAAAACCTATTTAATATCTTACAGGTGCCGTGAAAGAATCCGTGACCGAGTGGAGCGGGTGGTGCACACCGCACCGAAAAGTGAACTGCGGCCCGCTTCTCATGATTATTATCAAGGGATGCCTTCCCGGATCCTGTCCGCCATGCATCTTTAGATGAAAGAAGTGCATCACTACTATAGTCTCGACCAACCCAATCGGCGAAAACGGACCTGAAAGAGGCTAAGAAGTCTTCGAGGATTCATATGTGCACAGTTCCTGAGACGATCGTGTGGTCCCCAAAAATATGATGGAAGGTGAGCGCTTAGATGTGATTTCTCCGAGATGAATACAGCTGACGGTAAATCATATTAATAGAACCCCGTTGGTCAAGATACGAGATAGTGGGACGGTTGAATGGCGGTGATAAGGCTTATACTGACCCAACCATTGCCTCAGATTGGGTCATGTTGACTGTTTCCCGGGCACGCGTAGTACACGAGATTATGGGCAATTGTATGGATTGCCGGGTTATTATTAACCTTTTCTAATCTCACCGTTTTATCCAAATCGCACCGCCACTGCTCCATTACCGATCAAAACCCCATTGCCGCCGGCAGCGAAGTCGCAAATCCTTTTTGGCTTTCAATTGCGCGGGATTCTGTCGGACACGCGGGGGAACTGTTCGCCTGGTTTCCGTGGCAACGACCCATTGCTTCAACTGGTGGCGTGAAATAATTCTCACCCAATTGTATTTTCATACACATTACTTGTGAATTTCCGCTTCCTTGTTAGAATCAATCATATTTGAGGAGCATGGATTCAATAACAATTTTTAGTGTCAGTACTATTCGGCACTTTCTGAGAATCTTGAAAACGCGCCGTGTTACATCCATCTTCGAAAGACCATCACAACACCGCTACTGCCCGCATCAGAATAGCTGACGCGGCCTTTCGAATCTGCAAAGCGAAGATGACCCAGGGCCTCATAGAGGTGCAGCGAAAAAAAAAACAGGGAGGGGTGCCATGAGTCTCAGGATTTAAATGACTCGGCGAGGAGTAAAATTCCGCCAACGCTAACCGGGAAAGGATAAATTTCAGAATCGATAAGGCAGGGAGGTATCCTTTTATTCGACATTTTAGTTCTGTGTCTTTAGACTGATTAAGAGTAGGGAATATGCCGAATTGTTAGGGAAAGAACTAATCGAGAAGAAAATGATTCGTTGGAAAGTCTGGTTAATTCTAGAGAAATATACGGCACCGAAGGAGTAGATATCTATAGCTCATTGTATTAAAGGTGAGTGTACGATATTCCATTACATCCGAAAGGCTCCAACTCCCAATGAATTATTTCCTCACGAGGATGAATTAGAGCAGCACGTAACCATGGCCGAGTGTACGCCGCTGCCTGCGCAAGTGAATTCAGATTCTCAGTTGGTCAAGTTACTACGTCAGTCAAGACGCAAGAGGACGTACTCCCATCATACGGCCATGAAGGAGAGAGAGAGAAAATATCTTTTACTATGATTAGGCTCCTACCGCTCAATTTATTTTCTTATCCTATGAATTAGACAGTAGTTCTTGGGCTATCTGCGTAATTCGTCGCTTTTCTTCATGGTTACACGATTTACAAACTGGTATTTTGTACCAGTTTTCTTTCTGGACGTATTCTTTGACAACGCGTCATATGTATCATTGGAGCTGTTATTGCATTTTTATTTCCATTTACTATTATTTTACTATTGTTATGCCTTAGGGCGAACCTGATGACGAGACACCCAGTCTGTCAACTGGAGGAACGGCCTGCCTCCTCTACCATCAGTCTCGAAATCGTTGTAGCTGTTTTGGGCGAATTTTAATGCATACCTTTCAGCCGAAGCGAGGGGGGGCAGCTGAAACACTGAATAAAGCCTACAACCACCGGGGGCTCAGCGCCACATCATCTTGAGTAGCTGGCTGAGACTGCTGCGGTCGTAGCTGACAGTGGTGCCGGTCTCGGCGCATCTAACAAGGGAATTTTTGATAAAGTGACGGAGGTCAAGGTAGATCTGCCGGCCTACAATAAATGTCATTGGTAGAGGAACATGCCGTCATCTCAAGTTGAGGCTGATCACCTGAACCACAGATAACCCGTTCCCTGCCGCACTGTTGTCATCATGATGCAGAAGTCGGCTCGCCTTCTCAATTCCAGGACTAATATACATTGTGATATTTCGTATTATGCAAGTCAATGCTGGGAGGAAATGGAAAAGAAAGCCTTTGACCGCGGGCTTTGGGAATGGTATGGTTGCAAGATAACGACAACATCTATTGCTGCTCATATTTGGAGAATCAGAACGAGCAGTCCTATCTCCACTGCGGCAACAACGCCGGATACCGCGAGTACTATCCATCCAGCCGTAATGAATGGGCGTCCAAAGACACGAGTGTTCTCCTGCCCAACGGTCTGTATGGGAACTTTTGACGGCGCATTAGCATTCTCAGGATTGACACGGGTGTGCACGCTATCGCCATCCACCTCCGCCTCCGATGATCCCGCTTGGGGTTCGGGTTCCTGGGGGTCTGCAAAGTCATGCTGTGAATGACGAGACCGCAGAAATGCGATGATGAAGAGGAGGCATCCCAGGATGGCAAAAAGAAGTCCAACTTTTAATTATCGTCAAAAGCATGATTTGACCGAAGCGGGGAAGACATACCCTTGTAAAATCGATGGTCGAATAGACGGAGAATAGTTAGGGCGTATCCAAGGTTACCCATCGCGGATCGGCTATACGCCCCGTGAAAAGTCCTTTGGCGCGCTCTGAGCTCAACGAGTTCACTCATATCGGTCGTGTGAAAGGATCCGGCTCTATGGCCCCTGCAAGATTCCAGTCTGTTACGGAACGCTATTAATATGTGATAATATCGTACCTATATCGGCGACTGTTGCTCATTGTTGAGGTAGAGGAACCACAGAAAACAGTGGCTAAACAGATTCTTCGAAGGTGGTGAGAGAAACTCGGACCTTGATGGTGGTTGCAAAATGGCAGGTGTTGAATGCATTTCAAATTCTGAAAACAGCAATCACCTCTTCGATCACATGATTATCTTTTTTCTTCTTTCCGAACATCAAGTCGAGGGTGTCAAGGCTTGGATCTGGCTCGTTACGGCGCTAGAGAACCCTTTTTCTGTGAGGGGATCTCCTTAGGACGTTAGGAAGGCAATAACGGTGCTTGAGTTTCACCATGCAATGGTCTGTATTGGGCAGAGGCCAATTCCTCAAATTTCCTGTACGAAGGTACGTCAAATCTTGTCTCCATAAAAGAAAACACCTAAAGATTTTATGCTATTGTAGAATAAATAGAACATCATGTAACAATGCTCGTACGCGACTGTCATTGGTAGGTTACCATCTGTCTCGACTGTTTCAACTGAACAGGATTTGACAGTCGAACAGTGTAAGCGACCCCAGATGTGCGCTCCGGCTTTTCCTGGCGTCGCGTAGCTTCTCTGCTACACCACTACGGGCATCTTCGGAATCCAAAATAGCAGACCCTCCTGCTAGCTCACCTACCGCGGCATTACCCGACGTACCATCCTCCCCTGCGCCGTCTCCCGTCATTGTAGAACCATCATCTATACCAACCGACGTTCTCTCTGACACCGCCAATATTATCACGCCACTCCAGTTTGGTGATCTTACCTCACTAGGCCTTATCTCCTGGTCACCTCCCTCATTCTTTCGCTTGATGCTCGAGGGGATCAACGTCACCACTGGCTTACCTTGGTTCTGGACCATTGTAATAGGCTCCATCGTCGCCAGAGGCATTGTCGTGCCCTTTGCCCTCAGCGCCGTCCGTCAGAACCAACGTTTGGGAGTCATCTCACCCAAGTTGAAACTTTTGCAAGAGCAGATGACTTTGGCAAAGGAGAAGAGGGACACCATGATGCAGCAGAAGTCTGCGCTGCAGATTAGCTCACTGATGTCAACGGCTCAGGTCAACCCGATGATGCTCGTCCTGGGTCAGGCGGTCACGTTCGCGGTCTCGGTTTCTGCTTTCGTGGGCGTGCAGAAAATGGTGGCTCTCCCTGTCCCTCAGCTTATCCACAGTGGCTTTTCCCTTCTTCCCGATCTGACAATGCCGATGCCTATACCAATGAACCTCTTGATCGGGTCTTTGATATTTCTTCAAGTTCGGGTAGGTCACTGCTTTTGATGGCCGAAACTTTCAATCATAGTTATGTTCACAGAATCAAATGTCGGAATCGACGCTTTCAACGCCTGAATATATGGCCAGGATGAACGTCATGAGTACAATTTTACCGGTGATGTCGACCTTGGCCATCTGGGGAGTGGGAACGTCCTCTGTGAGCGTTCTTTATGACAACTCTCTACTTGTACGGGCTCTTATAAGATTTATATACAGGCGGTTGGCCTATATCTGTTCATAACGACAGCAATGCTGTCGCTACAGTCCCTCATACTTCGTCACCCTGCGGTAAGACAGCGGTTGGGCATACAGGCCTTTAGAGATGTGACCTTCCCCTCCCCTACCCGTCTGCGATCGGACTTCCGTTCCGTCGCTAACGAATTAAAAGAGTGGTATCTCAGGAAAACTAGGCCGCAGCCGTCAAAGCGCTCCCTGCGATCGAACGTAACGCACAGGCAGTAGCACAGACCTTATTAATGTGAAATTTGTTGTTCCCTTCTGAGAATCCATAGTAGTGACCCATCGGTACCACCGGTTCATCTCGGCCTCCACATCGAAGTGCAGAAGAGTTGCTCGGACATCTCGGGTTTCAATGATTATATCCATTCAGCATCTAGCTATTATTAGTCGTTCCATAGTCCCAAGTACTTGCAGTAAGTCATGCTCCCACCACGACACAAACAACCTGTTTTACGGTGCCTAGCTTCGGTTATGCTCCAGGTTTCTTCCCGTAGCACAATCGGCGGCGTTTGTACATTCCCGCAAAATTAAGAAGCTTAACTGTTCGGGATTGATCCTGTCAATAGGTATACATTCAACCACGAATAGTTTCGCGTGTAGCTCCATGATATTTCCGGGTACACCAGGAAGTCGGTCTTCAGGCATGCCCCCATCCATTTCATGTTCTTGGATGCGTTTTCGTCTGAAACACCGTTTATATGTGAACGAAAGAAGTACAGTGGTTCTATTAGTCGTCGTAGCTCTTGGATGGAAACGTAACGGAGAGCTGTCTACAGAGTACAGTACTGAACTCATTGAGTAATAGCAAGTACTAGGGAGATGGCAAACTGCGACGAGAACCTGCCTCATGTGTGAAATTCAGGATGCGAAGAAAGAAGACTGATCCTCGACACAATTTTCTCTGTTCGATAATTCCCCCAAGATGTCTTACTTGGATAGTTCCCGGGACGGTTGCAAATATGAAGGAGCTCCTGCCAATGTTCTCCAGCAAAATCGCTCTCAAAATCATAATAGCGAGAGTCCTCATTCGGTTGAAAGGCGGGACTCGCACCTGGGCCGCCACTGGTCAGACTATATGACGGTGGCTGACTTCTACGGCTCCTGGGACGCCAGTGATGTACCGAAGGTGCTCGATGACGATAATATGCTTTAGTAAGACAATGAGCTGCAATCATATTTGCGTGGCTAAAATCGTTATACAGTATTTTGGCAGTCCAGTCATAGAACGACCCAAAAAGAATTCCGGCAAAATGCAAAGCTCCCCCCCCCGGATGTGGGGACACATATACGGCGTTTACGGAGCAGAGGATACTTCGAGGTACTAGAAGGTGATAATGGGGTGGCCTTTTAGATATGAAACGAGAAGACACAAGGTCAAGAAATGAATTTTGTGCTTTCACATTGGATGATAACAAAGAAGGACGCAAGCGGACACTTCTAGCCGTTTAGTTCATTCTGTACGTCCCCCATAGATTTGAAACCGAACATTCACCGTGCATGCCCCCAACTCGTCCGAAAGTGCAACACCGACAACCTCACTAGGATATCCCGCGTCCCACCTGCGAATGATGAAGGTCCTCCTAGCTTGACGCAATTCCTTCAAGTCTTAGCGTTATTCCCCCGCAACACTAGAGGCATCCGCAACCTTGAACCTAGGATACCATAGGACCCTGGTCAATGCAGCATTCAGAGGTGCCCAGATATCTTGGATAGCCTGGACTCTGGAGGAAGGCTCGGAATTTGTCTCCGGCTCGAGGTACATGTACAGGTGGGTGAAGGCTGCAGCCGATTTGCTAGGAGTAAGGAGGGCTAAGAACCCATTCATAATATGAGGCCCGAATAAATTCTTTCCAGAAACGGTCATAGTTACCCAAGGGACTCCGTTGGAGACATCGAGCAGCTCTTGATTGGGCCGGCTGAGCGCCAAGTGAGTCATGAATACAGGAGGATGATAATTATGTCAAAGAACGTACTTCCGGGCCCAATTATCACTTCAATTTAGGACCTGAAAGGTCTTACGAGGGGAGATTTGTTGAGCTCCCGAGTCTCGTACATGCTCCCGCTTGAAATACTGGACGGCAGCTTCCTCAGCCTCTGCAGAACGAACTAGGGTCATGGACCCCGGGGCCAGAAGGAAGTGGAGACTGGTAAGTTCGCGGCGTCTAATGACTCGACGAAGGAAATTTATTGTCGTTAGCGCCAGGAACAGTCCCGGTCAAATCCCGGTGCAGTAGATATGTACTGTATTCTGCGGCCTCTGCAGTTCCGGGGTCATCCTCTCTAAATCCTTTTCGCCATTGTACCAAGATAATCATGAGGGTGGAGATTGGCTGTCTGGAGATCACCCCAATCAATCAATATCATCATGTGTATGACTCGTAACCACGCTTCCTTCACGATACCAGTGCGTATAGTTAATAGTTATTGCTAATAGACGAGTTGATGGGATGCACGGAGAGACGTAGTAGAGAAATACAGTTGTGCGTGGGCCACATATTGCTGAGAAACTGATAAGCCCCGGCGCCAGGAGTCAAAGACAAGAGGCATCCACAGAGAAAAGCAAGGTCATAAGTACAGCCACATCGAAGATACTCCCAGACCGAAGAAACGAAAGCCTATTGAGAAATAGCAAGCGTGGCACCGAAGGCAAACGTACTATGGGATAAAAAAAGAAGCTGCTGATCAGATTGACATACTATCGTTATGAATATATTTGCGTAGATCTCAGTACTTACACCGAGATCGCCTTGCAAAGGGCGAGATGAAGTGAAGATGAAGAATAAGTAAATCGAAACGAGATTGCCGTGAAAAACAAATAAAAATTCCCAGCAGAATTTATCACATACCGAGACGACGTCGCATTGAACTTCCATGCCAACAGCTGGAGAAATGTAATCAGTCTGAGCAACCGATGCATGAAGACGATAGACCTACCTCCACATCAACTTCTTTATTACATACCTTTCCCCTCACACTCAACATTGGTAACCTCATCAGAATATCCAGCCCTGTCATCTCTCCAAACGCTTCTGTGTCTTCAAGCTTGATGTTATTCTTCCTCTGTTTTACGTCATTACCCCCCAAAACCGGGGAGATATTGAGGCTACGAAACCTAGCGAATCGCGGACCTGTCAGCAAAGCATCTAGCGGCGCCCAGTTGTTGAAAAATCTGCGGTATTCGCTCTCCGGGTCGATGTGAATCGTTAAGCGAGTTAGGGCTGAAGCCGACTCGGTGGAAACAAGGCAGGCAACGAACCACGTCAGGTTGCGCGGTCCGAAGATTTCGTTCCTGGATGCGTGTATGGTTATGCGGGGAACCGCGGAGATGTCTAGGAACGCGTCGGCACTCCAGCTATCCCAGACTATTACGTCGATAATCAATAAGTTCCAGCATGAGAATGAGGTTATTAATTCTTGTTTCTCACTCAGGACCAGTTCCCGGATGGTGTTTCTATCAGCGACGAGAAGCTCACGAGTCGCAGGTACGTGTTCAAGTTAAATATACTGGATAGAGAGCTTCTGCAGACTCCGAAGGGCAAAGCGGGACACACGATCCACAAAAAAGTTGGAGACTTGTGAATTTACGATGTCCAATACCTCCAAGGACGGGCCAAGATCGACAGGTTCGGCGACGTTATTGTAATAGTCAATAGCTTTCTGCATCTGCCTTTGAATGGAGGAGACGCTGCATAGCCCGTTGACATAACACCATGCTGTCAAGGATGAGGGATGTCACGGTGGTGGAACTCTATGGACTATTGGATGAGTGAATAATGCGGAGGATTTTGAGGTGGGGGAGAAAGATCAAGGGGAGCCCTCTGGCGACCCTGCGATGGTTATTGCGCAGCGTTGCACCATGAATATCCTCCTTGCGCTCGGGGTCAAAATACTGGAACTGGTTGTCACTGCATCCACACTGTCCTTCTTTGCCTGAAAGAAGGGTGATATGGAGGAGCTGAACGGAGGTGGAGATGGACGAGGATTCCTGGAAAGTGGTCGATAAGCTGTTGATTGGGATATTGTCGATGCGTGGACATTGCGGAAGAGGCCTTTGAGATGGCACGCAGAGCTACCAGAGAAGCCGGGTCATTGACTAATTTATCTCGGACTATTAATTGACTCCTTAGAGTTCTGGGTACTCGAATAGTGTGTCCATAGTCACTTAAAAGCCCTACAAAAGAAATAGTTAGTTCAGTTGATACTAGATAAAGCATCTTCCTACACTATAATGCTGACTGATATGCGGTGAAAAATTACAAGCATTGCTAGCACAAGATGGTTAAAAGATGATCTCACGAAATGGTAGTTATACAGACTCATACAGTCATACTAGTAGTACTGTTAGTATTCAATAGCGATCACTGGCAGGTTGACGGTTCACGATGAGGATAGATGATATATATAAAACGTATAAAGAAAATTCAATTCTTGGGGTAAATTTCTGGATGAAGATAAGATGTGGGGGCGGTGTCTGCCTTAAAATGATCAAAAAATTGATTTCATAAATGAACGCGCATCATGGATCGTGACATATATCACGTGCTGTGTGACATGCTAAGCAACCGGACAAGGCGCCACACTGGCGCCACTCATTTTGTTTCTTTCGCCCACACAGGGCGACTTCCGGTGACCCTTCCGATGAGGTCCATACACAGATCCCTCGCCGCTGGCATTTCCTTCTATACCCGGACCCCCCTTTATCGTCGAAATTGCGGCGCCATCCCTCAAGGGCATCTCTCTTCACGGCCCACGGGTACAGTCTTATTTTCAATTTTTTAGACGCATATAACCAACTTCTTCCAGCCTAGATGCATTCGGATACGCGACGACCACCGTGTAATCTCGACCTTGGATGTCCAATGCATCAAGAATACCGATATCCTTGACCTTTCCTTCTATGACAAGCCTCGAATCCAGAGCGTCGTTGGAAATGCCAACAAATGCTCGTTCCGAATTGATTATGTCATGGACGTCCTGAATGAGAAGCCAAAATATCCTGCCTTTCTTCTCCGGACAGAGAGGTTCTTACATTATCACCAGCAGCGTGACTCTTACCAGGGGAGCCAGGGGAGGTGCGGTTCCGCCTTGCGGACGTGAGCGACACTCAAATTGGCACAGAACTTCTGCTGCGAAACGATCTGCCCTGGTTGATTCCAGAGCAGTACATCGCATCTGCTTCCGGGTACAAGAATCTGCTGCAGAAACCCTCGATGGTCTAGTGAGCACTGAGCTGGTTCAGAGATGCGAGTGGATGTTTCCCGCTGCGTGGGTACCCAGGAGGAGGAGGGTGACGGTGCTGATGGATTGGAACGACGTCTTCGCCGTCACTCCCAATGTGAAGCAGACGAAGCTATGGATAGCCGGGGAGTCAGCGAAGAAAGAAGTCGTGTTACTGACGGAGAGGATTTTGGGCGAGTATGCAGGAGAATTGACGGGTGCTTGTCTCTATCTCCTCTGCTGACTACGTTTATTTAATGATTTGGTGACTAGGTTGCGTACATTCCCGGATTAAACGTGATCCTGTCCACGAAATAGATGTCGTGAATGTGTTCAAGGTGCAAAAGGCGGTGGGCCAGGTTCTTCTTTCTCTGAACAGCCATTTGAAGCTCACGTTTAGTTCACTGAACCTGTGGTCGAAAACACGAGTTCTGTTATATGTTCACGGGAGACCTGAACTGGAACTGAACTGAGGTATCAACAGGTACCCATACGAAGAATTGGGTGATCTGTGATGGTGCCGAGAGCTCTCTGTCAGTGTATTGGGAACCGTGAGCCTTTTTCCAGTCCGATTATACCCAGCGTTGTCTAAGTTGACGGTCCAGGTGTTCTCATGAATGGCTTCTTCGGTGCCAGGATTATGAAAGCGTATACATCGGCTAAACTACCATTGCCCATGAGACCAATGCGATCAAGTCCCACCTGGCGGCAAGGTTGCTGAATAGGCTAGGATAATGCCCTGTTGTCGATTAAACTCGTGCCGAAAACTCACCTGCAAGTCACTACCAGCTATCGCCTCATACACCGTCTGCACGTCTACTATGGCTGAAGGAGTTTCTATCTGCGTCGTATATACTACACACATGCCTATTGCGCTTCTCCCATGTCTCCACATGTACATTCTCCCTGTCGCACCTGAAGGATCGCTTCCGATGGCGAAGTCAGGCTGGCACACACTCCCACCGTCCCATGTCATAAATCTTTTCCCAGTTCTCATTCATCCCATTTTCCAGGTGGACACTTTCTACTGGCCACTATTCCAAGAACGGACGATGACGCGCTGCGAATGGTAGGCTGTGGGGACCACTTGAGGACCTCTTCGGTCCGTGGGCGCATCCGCAAGTTTGCTAGTCCCATGTCATTCCATTGCGGTTTGTAGCTGTAACACCACGCCTGAATTAAACTTCCAGAGCCTTGTTCCCCGTGAGACCTTGTGGTTCTGTCTTGGTGGTTAACGGCGCCATCGACATTTTAAGCGTGCGAAGAGTGAGTCTTAGTGCCTTCTTGATTCGATGGTCCAGTTCCGCAGACTAATGAAAACACCATCAGAATAGAGCAGCTTCGTATTGCAATGCCAGGTCCCCGTCGACTGTCAACGGTCGAAAACTCCGAGCCTCTCCCTGCCTTTGCAGTTTTTCAGGTCCCACTAAATTTTCGGAACGGTCCGGATATAAATTCGTTTTTTTCTAAGACTGCTTCCGCCGGCACTTCTCTCGGCCCGCCTTTCACTGCGAGTGTAAGCGAGGATATGCATGTCGAATACTGCATGCGGGGAAGAATTGGTATTGCGATTATTTAGGACCCTATCAACCCAGAACCCAAGTGTCCGAAAATTCGAGATCTTGCCTGAAGAATTTTATGTATCAGTTACGGGCTTCGCGCAACACTTTAGCTTCGGTGTGATCAATAACGCGATATTGGCCCAACCGCGATTTGACGTCCTTCCGTATTGACATGTACGACCCAGAAAGTATCATTCCTGGCGGCCTCAGGATGATTAGCATTGGGCGTGCTAAACCCGCAAAAGACGTATGTACCTTCAATGGATGAATTACGCGTGGAGCAGCATATCCCTGACATTGCCATGGAATTGTAGGAACACGGTACTTACCGTCATACATAGACACCAACTGTCTGGCTCACTCCCCACCCCTTCTTCTGCACCTCTGCAGCCGTGTATAACTGACTCAGACCTCGGGGAGGCATTGTGTTCCAAGCATCTTGTTGGTAAGCTCAGGTGTACGTCCTCTATCTGATACACCTGACAGCTCCTCGAATTCTAGAATTGAATCTCCCAATGTTTGGGGAACTAGTCGACGCTACTGGGAGTCGCGGCCGAGCATCATGCGCTCGTTGGTCATAGTGCTCATGTGCGACTCTCGAACGATTGAATGATGTCCCGGCCTGCGGCTGCCGAATCGGTTCTGAAGTACTTTCGAACATGAGCCGTCCATGTCACGCCGTTGCCGTATTGCAGAACTTTTCATCATAATACCGAGTCCAAAACCCCGCACATCTAGGAAGGAAGCAGAAGCGGATGTAGTTGGAAACCACTTCCCGGCGGGCGGGCGGGCGTCCAGATTCAGGTCGTCGGCTTGAAGAATGACGAAGCTCATTTTTCTACTAAAACTGCCGGCCCTTGATCGGTCTGCACTCAGGATTGGGCTACTACCAACCGCTCTTGATGGAACTTTTGATGGCCCGCGTATAACGGGAGGGAGTGACGACTTTGGCATCCACTTCTCTCCGAATCGCCGACAATCTGCGGATTAACATTCGGTAGACCATCAGAATAGACTTATCTGGCCGCGCCAATCCCGCAGGTAACTTTCCCAAGTTTAAGTTTAGCATCTCTGACGCCTTTAAATGTTATTAGTATCATGGGAACGAGAGGGATGCTCGAATCTCCGGGAAATCCATCCTTGTACAGTGAAGAGGCACCCTCAATCACGGAAGGTCGCTTTTTTGCTGATCAGACACTGGTAAGCTAGTGTATCTCCTACTCGTAAGGTGTCTGTGACACTATACATAGACTAATACCTGAACTCGGGAAACAAGAACAATCTTTATCAGTGATGAGAGAACGAATATCTCTTTGATTTGACTTGGCGTTAAAAAATCTACATGTGAGCTTGACTGCACCTTTTACCCGTATCACGAATCTGAGTTGTATAGGAAAGTAACAGTCAAACTTTATCTTGCGCAGTGTGGCGAGGGCACGTTCGGCGGCACCGAGGCCAGACGCCCTGTGCAGGAATGGACGCCAACCTACTTCATTCTAGGTCAATAATGAAGACGACGCCACGCCGCCTGCGAACCATCTCTACTCCCGCGACATCACGGGACCTTACATGTTTCATACCCACATCCGAGTTTTGTTGGCTCAGTCGGAGAATCATCCTGATCAAACGCAAAGTTTAAGGAGGGATAACGATCTCATCTATTCTGTGCATCAACCTCATCCTTCTCTCGCCCTTCTGCTCCCGCACAGGTCGTAATTGGTAAACGCGAATATGATATCTCGGTGCTCACAAGCGCGCCCCCCCCTACCCCTTCTGACAGCGCCAAAGCGATAAAGTTTCATTCCTAGCCAACAATGAATAGCCGGTTAGTTCGGTATTCCAACTCACCTCCGGCGCCGGCGCGTGTTGCACGATCAGCTGTAACGGTTTCCTTGGTAGTCGGTGTCACCATCAGCTGATTTTCACTAAGCCATGGGCCGGAATCCAGCCCATTTCGGGGTAAGATGATGGTGGATCGAGGTGACTCATCTTTGAAAGGAGCTGTTTGCCTCGTATATGGACACTGCCATTGATGGAACTTGGGGCTGAACGGCCACATTAATACCTCAGTTGGTTGGTTGGTTGGTTACCTGTTTTCGCCCGGGGATCGAGGCCGAGTTGTCGATGGGTTGTGCCGTCCGTGTGACCCTAGATGAGATTCTGCGAGCGGGAAGATGAGAAGTGGGATAGAGATAGAGTGGGAATTGGCTGGGGGGACGGCTGACAGATGGAGGATAGGTCCGACCATCATGGATTTTGGGAGCGCCCGGATGGATCAATTCAGTTGGGACCGGGTCTCAGCCAGGAGGTGGTATGCGCCAGGTGCCCCCCGCTTAAGTGCATGGAGTGATGCCTTTTCTTTTTTTTTTCTGCTCCTACGCGTCTGCAAAGAACGTAGGAATAATGATTCTCTGGCAACCGGCAAGGTGGGAGATCACTATGATCACAGCTTACCCCATCCGGCCGACCGAATCCAGGCACGTACGGATGACCCTTTGTGAAAAAACGGCCGTTATGGTGAACTGCCTCCCGTGATTGATTTCGAGCAGAAGGGCTCAATATCAATAAGATGAAAGGCGCCGTATTCGTTTCTGAATCTTGAGCAGCCCTCTTCCTCTTTTCCCCTAGTACCCTTTCCCTTGTCTTACTTCCCTTGATGGCTGTGGCTCCTCCTTCGGCTGCTACGATTACGACGTCGTCGGTGATACCGTATGAAGGGGACGACCCCTTAACACTCGCGTTGGCGCCGCCGCCCGATGAGACGGCGGAACAGAAACAGCAGAGAGAGGCAGCAGAGGCAGAGGCGCAGCGACGGAGGTGAGTGGGGTTTCCATGTTTCAGAGGACAGCGCCGAGCTTTGGGCCGCAGCGATGAAATCGACGAGCAGATTCAAAAAGAACGGGAGCTTGAGAGGCGAAAGAAGCGGCCGGTCAAGTTATTGTTGTTAGGTCCGTCTCTTATCCTCCCTCCTTGGCCTTTTTGCATCTCATCTATTCCGTAAGGGCAAAGCGAGAGCGGCAAGACAGCTACACTCAAAAGTACATGGCTCCTTTCCTCACCACCAAGTCCCGACCCTTACCCTATTTCCCACAGATTTTCAATTGACGTACGCCCGCCGAGAATGGACCGAGGAACGCCTGCTCTGGAAATCCGTCATCTTCTTCAACCTGGTCCGGAACGTGAACGAGATCCTCGACATTCTCACGCAGGAAATGTCCCGGTCTGCTACTACCCTCGCTGATAACAGCAGCGACGACTCCTCGGCAGACGAGTCCCCGAACGTGCCGCTCAAGTTCAAGGAGACGCACCGCCTGCTCAAACTCCGCCTCGGGCCCCTGCGGCGCATCCAGACGGACCTCGAGCGCCGGCTGGGGAACGCTGCCCTCGAGGTGAAGACGACCGACGTGATGACCGCTGCGCCGTTTGGGAAACCCGCGGTCAATGAGTTTTCGATCAACGCGACGAACGGGTGGAAGACGGCGTTCGACAAGCTCAAGGCGATCCGCCGGCCGGAGATGGGCGCGCTCCAGCAGACGAAGGACGAGGAGGACGAGATCGCGGATGTCGTCGCGGGGTGCAGGGAAGACATGAAGGCGATCTGGGAGGACCCGGTGATCCGCGAGATGCTCGTGAGGAGGCGAGATAGGATCGAGGATTCCCCTGGCTTGTGTGTTGGTTTCACGCTTCCTCTTCCCACTTGAGCCTGACGGTGAACGGGTTTTCTTCCTAGCTTTCTAAACGATGCGGAGCGTATCGCCGTCCGGAATTACCAACCCACCGACGACGATATCATCCGCGCGAGATTGCGGACATTGGGCGTGCAGGAGTACAGATTCATCTTTGATCATGGCAAGTTCTGGTTAAGATGGATTAGATCTGTTGGTAACGTTAATCTCTCCCCCCCCTCTCTTTCTCTCAGGTCGAACCGTTGGGCAAGAGTGGCGCATATATGACGTGGGCGGAACCCGAAGCAGCGTAAGCGCTTCTCTTCTTCTCCATAGTAGGTCGTCGCGGGCTAATCTTTCTATCAGCGGGTCGCGTGGTATCCGTACTTTGACGATGGTGAGAGATAGGAGCATCCCTTTTTGCTAGGGGTACCAACAGATAGATGGATTGCTGATGTTCTCATTTTTTTTTTACAGTGGATGCGATCATCTTCCTTGCGTGAGTCCTCATCTCATCGTGACCCCCCCTCCCCCCCTCCTCCGCTCAACCACATGTTGATTGTCGTTTCATTCTCTCTCGTGGTTGATCAAGACCAAGTGAGTACAACACTGCCTTTTTTTGTGCGGATCAAGCGGCTTGACGGGGTTTGTTGTTGCCAGTATCTTGCTTCGACGAGAAGCTAGCGGAAGGTCAGCGGGCCGGCTCCTGTTCGCATTCGCATTCGCTGAGTCGTTCCCTACAGACCGTCGGATAAACCGGCTAGAGGATAGCTACCTGCTCTGGAAATCCGTCTGCGCGTGCAAACTGCTTTCGCGAACCCAAGTATGCGTCATCTCCCATCAACCAATCACTTCTTCCCCCTCCCGCGCGCAAACTCTGATCATCTCCGCAGATAATCCTCTTCCTCAACAAATGCGACCTGCTCCAAGCCAAACTAGCCCGGGGCGTCAAGATCCGAGATTCCGTCCCGAGTTATGGGGACCGCGCTAACAATCTGACGATGGCTACGAAATGTCAGTCCGTTCTTGTAGTTTCTGCCCCCAGGGACTGACATTTGGTTGTGTGTGCGAAAAAAAGACTTTCAGCAGCATTTTCGGGAGATCTCGAGGCAGAGTTCGCCTGTGACGAGGCCGTTCTATGTGCATATGACTTCTGTGATTGATACACGGTCGACGGCGGCGACTCTGGGTGCAGGTGCGCGTCGTTCCTTCTTTTTTGTTCCGCTGACGAGGGTTCTCATCCTGTTGTACCAGTTGAGGAGTCCATCCTGCGGGACCACCTCCGTCGTGCTGATCTCATGTGATCTCTCCCTCTCTATTTTCTTTCTTATTCGAGACTCTTTTCCGTTGCAATTCACGTCTTCCGTTTTGTCTATGTATCACTTCCGGTTCGCGATAAGTTATCCTACTGAGCCTTTTATAAGTTCGATGGTCCCGCTCCCCCCCTTCACTTACTAGATCTATGTAGTTTTTATCGATATCTAGGCAGTCCCACTATCTAATGAGTGAATACAAAACACGATGTTTTACCTACCTAATTCAGTGTGTGGCGGGTTTCAGCACGAACATTATCCGAATTACTCTTTTTTTTTTTTTTTTGTGGAATAGTTATCCTTCTTCCGTCGGATACGCAAGGACCAGAGGCCGACATAGTCGGCTCCAGTCCCGCACTATTGTGGTGCAAGACACCTTGCTGTTTTAGTCAAAATTCACCTCGGGGAAATGCATTACGCACGGTGTGTGGGTCCAAACTCACCTTCCTTGAGATGGCCCTATACCCACTAAAACCCCGGCAACTCCAGTCCAATCACTTGGGAGCTTTTCTTCGTCTGTCAAGGTCCCTTTCCACGTCCTCAGAACTGTCTGTGGTTTTAGGGCTCTTCGTCCGAAGTTTCTGTGTGTCATCAGATAATCCATTTCTAGCCTGTCATTCATTGCTCTCAGCCACGTCGTTTCAACCACGTTTGCAGGAATCGGTACATTCTCTTTGCTGATTACCCGTTTGCATCGTATACTCCATATCACTTGGATTGATATAGACATTACTAAACGGTACAGCCTTTCCTTTCCGGTATCTCTTTTGCCGCTTTCTGACTTGTATGTTGGTAGGCAGCAAGCTAGGAGGAGCCCTAGCGTAGGCGATCGCCATTCGATCCCTTTTTTCGATAGTAGTGCCTCCGCCATCTGCCACACCTGTGTTTGCCCTGGGCTCTCGCATGTGGTCAGTATATGGCTCATTGACTCGACCTCGCCATAGCAGTGTTTGCAGAGAGCTCTCTGTTGAAACTCTGGCGCATAGTTTGGCCTCTGCCAGTTCGTTCCGACCATGTAGGCATCGTGTGCGATCATCCATAAGGTGTATTTCGTGTTCCGTGCTAAGTTCCTGTGTTTTAGTGATTGCCAGAATCTTTCGTTTGTGGGTCGATCCCCAAAGGCCTCTTCTGCTGCCGCTTTTGCGTATTGGACATTTTCTACTGTACGTCTACGATGCTTATACTTTTTTTCCTTTTTGAGTTTTTATTTCCTTGTACGCAAGCTTTTGGGTCATTTTGGAGAGAAGCGCTCCAGATACATTCAGTTCAGGCATATTTTTTCTCTCGAAGGGGGCATCACTTTGTTTTCTTGCCCCTTCATTTGCCAATGCATCTGCTTTTTCATTCCCTTGGTGGCCATTGTGGCCTTTAATCCATTTGAAGTAGGTGTCAGTTTCGTGTCTTCTGAGAGCCGTTACCGTTTCGCGTATCAGCTCTGCATTTTTCGTGCCTATGTACCCTTCGTCCTCAAGTCTCTGACGTGCTCGAACTAGGACTGCTATTACATACTTGAAGTCTGTTTCGTCCAATATACTCTTCTTTTGGGGGGCTCTTTCTGTGAGTTTTAGTGTTGCTAGCATCTCCCCAACTTGATTTGTCTGGGAGAGGTTTAACGGTACTCGTATTGCCATGTCAAGATCCTCATGACTGGTTATTGTGAGGCCAGCTCCTGCAATGGCCAGCTCACTCCCATTTTCTATGCACGAACCGTCAGTTGCTGCCGTGATCAGCTGTGAGTCTTCGGTATGGTTCCTTTTGTCAAGGGTTTCATTACAGACTTCCCCGCTTGTGAAGACTCTAAATATGTTTGCGAGGGGACCTTTCGTGGTTATTGTCTTTTCAAACTTTACTAGCTCTTCTTCCTCTTCCTTTTCTATCACCGTTTCAAAGTCAACCGGTTGTAGGTACATCGGATTCCATTTGGGAGGTAACGTGTCCAGTAGTTCTCTTGCTTTGCGCATACAACTGTGGGGTTTTTCACATTCTATATTTTGTTTAAAGGCATCACAGATATGGCATTTGCAGTCGTCTTTCCATTCATGGTTCGGATCTTCGAGGAATTCAGCTATGTCTTGGATTTCCCCTACTGTCAATGCTGTGTGTACCTCCTGTAAGCATTTACTTGAGTCTGCCTCAGCATGGTACCAGATTGGGCGGCTTCTGATTATCTCCCGTGTGAAGGCTAGTCCTTCAGGCCTTACTCCAAAGGCTTCTGTGGTTTTCCACATCTCTCGTAGTTGTTTTGGGAGGGGTGTACCTCTGCTTAGCTTTGTTGCCATGCTCAGTTTCCAGGATTGTAAGAATGGGTTGATTTTAATTGTCTTGTTGATTCCTCTTTTGTTTGCTAGGGTTGCTCTTGTGAAGAGGTCATCTGCAAACAGGGCCCAGATTGGTCTATTCTCTGAAAGATTCAGGTAGGTTTTGATTTCCATGATGCGAATCGCTTGGTTTTGTGTCTCAATGTCAAGTATGTCCTGGCCACCCTCTGATACGGGTGCTAGCAGTGTTTCGAAATTTACTGGTGACTGGTTCTTCTCCCCCCACATGAATCTGCGGATTCTTTTTACTAGCTGCTTTTCAATTAGCTTTGGCATTCCTTGAACCATGGTGAGGTATTGTGTCATTGCTCCCACTACCATATGTACAATGAGTCTCCTTCCTTGAATTGTGGGGTTGCTCCTCTCCCATGTTTCCAGGGCTGTGTTAATCTTCTCCAGGGTGCCTGCCCATATTGCATAATCGTCTATGTCATTTCCAAACCAGGCACCTAGGATTCTTATTGCTTCTTTCTCTTTAACTATGTGGATCTGTTCTGGTATTTTGCTATCCTCTACTGACAGTTTCCTCTCGTGTATGACCTGTTCTCGGAAGGTTTTCTTCCCAATAGGGAGGATTTTTGTTTTGGGTATATTGAAGCATGCATGGCTTGCTATGCACCATTTTCCCAGTATCTTCTCAAGTTCTTCGAAACTGTCCTCTTCTGACAAGAAGGTTGTTGTGTCATCAGCGAAAAGGTTTGCTATTAGTCTTTCTGCTTGACTAGGAATATTTATTCCTTTCAGGTTTGAGTTTCTTAGTGCCTGTGCTAATGGTTCTATTGCAATGTCAAACAGTAGACATGACAGTGGGTCCCCTTGGCGGACTCCTCTGCATACTCGGAAGGGTGAGCTCAGGTGACCATTTATCATTACTTGCATTGTGGCACCACTGTATAGGCTTTTCACAGTATTTATGAATCTTTCTGGTATCTTATATGCCTCCAGCGTTTTCCACAAGTAGTCATGTGCAATTTTGTCATACACTTTTTCTTGGTCTAGTGCTACAATTGCCCCATTTATCTCTGCTGCTTCTGCATATGCCATTACCATACGTATTAGGCATGTTTGGTCTACAATTTGCCTTCCCGGGATGAAGCCTGCCTGATCTTTATGTATGATAGCAGGCGCCGCTAGTGCTAGATCGATTGCCAAGGCTTTTGTAAAAATCTTGTAATCTGTGTTTAAGAGTGTGATTGGCCGGTAGTTTTCAATTTTCTCCCTCTCGTCCTTCTTGTATATGGGACACATCCATGCTGCAGTGAAAGGGATTGTTTCATCTACTCCGTATTCTTGTATGTCATTGAAAGCGAGGGTAAGGAGGTTTACAATGTCGAAGGCTTCGTTGCCTTCCTTCACATCCTCATTATACCATGCATTGATCAATTTATATAGTTCATATGGAGCGCCGTTTCCTCCTGGTGCTGTTCCATCCTTTGATAATTTTAATGCTATTTTAGTTTTATCCTTGGGCATCAGAGCGCTAAGATCTCTCAGGTTTTCTTCTGTCGGGCTGACATCCGAATCACTCTTGATTATCTCAAGGTACCATCCAATATCTAATCCAATAAAATACATAATTAAAAAAAAGAACGAGAAAGGCTACGACGGCGCACGCCCCTGTCCTTGGTCCCCACTCGAGCTTCTAAGCATCGGGCTACCCAACCCCCGCTCGATGCGGCTCTCACTCTGCACAGGCACGGGCACCCCCAGCTCCACCTCCCCCCCGCCCGCGCCCGCGTCCCCCGCGTCCCCTTCGTCCTCGGTCTCCGCCGGCGAGCTCACCAGCCCCCCGCCGCGCCGCGCCCTCCGCGCGTGGAACGTCCGGCTCGCCGTCGCGTTCGAGAACAGCGGGAGCAAATACCGCTCGTCGAGCGCCTGGAACCACTTGCCGTCTTCCCCCTGCTGCCCCGCCGCCGCCACCACCTGCTGCTGCTGCTGCTGCTGGGACGTCGTCGCCATCGGGAGCACCTCGCCCCCGCCGTCCGACTCGAGGGACTCGCTCGAGGCGGTGGAGAACACCGCGCCGTTGCCGTTGAGAGGCGGCGCCTGGGCCTGGTGGTTGTAGCTGCGCGCGCTGTAGTGTATGCCGATCCTGCGGGGCGACGCAGGGAAGGGCGGCTCGTCGTCCATATAGCGCGCCCACTGCCCTCCTCCGGCCCCGCTCACCCGCCGGCTGAACCACGGCGTGCGCGCCGTGTCCTCCTCCTCGTCGCTGCTCGCCGCCTCGTCCTCCACGCCCGTGCGGATCCCCAATATCTCGAGCATCCGCGCGGTGGTCCCGCCGAACATCACCACCGTCAGCACGACCACCACGAGGACCGTCGTGCGCAGGATCTCGCGGTTCTCGCCCTTGAACCCCGCGGCGAGGGCGACCCCGACCGCGCCGCGCAGGCCCGCCCAGAAGAGCATCATCTGATATGAGTGCGGCAGCTCTTCAGTTCGCTGGCCGCGGGCGTGTTTGTGGAAGAAGTTGATCGCCTCGGAGAGCGGGAAGACGGCGGCGTAGCGCGTGAAGACCACCGCGACGGTGCTGATGGTGATGAACAGCGGCTTGACGTAGTTCGTCACGCGCTCGGACGTCGGGGCGTTCGTGAAGAGGGACATCCCGAGGTACACGAAGATGAAGTTCTCCGAGAGCTGCGCGAGCGTGGAGAAGATGTATTTGGAGGCGCGCTGCGTGCGGCGGGACATGGTGTGGTACGCGTAGTGCTTGAGCGTGATCCCGCAGAACAGGAGGGACACGATGCCGGACATGGAGAGCCCGTTCGAGAAGAAGTAGCAGGTGTAGGCGGAGAGGGCGACCAGGCATGACTCGATGCCGGGGTAGAGGTTGAGTGAGGAGTGCTTGAGCATGAGCGACATCCCGAGGCCAAAGGCTACGCCCAACGCCATGGACACGCTGAACGAGAGCAAGAATATGCCGATTCCATGGAAGATCGACGAGATGTATATTTCAGTCCCGTGGAACTGCGAGAGGGTCCTGTAATGGAATGAGCCTCCGTTCGGACGGCGCGCGGGAAGCACTCACTCGTACATGACGATACTAACCGCATCATTCAACAAACTCTCCCCAAAGATCACAGTATACAGTTTCGGATCCACCTTGTACTGATTAAAGATGGCCAAGATCGTGACCGGGTCAGTCGCAGAGAGCGTGGACCCAAATATCAAGCATTCAAGAAGGGAGATCTCCAGCGACTCGAGCCCGAGGAACGAGTAGATGTACACAAGCACTCTGTTCTGCAAGTGATCAATAACACGAGCCCGAAATATAGCGGTGAATCGTACCCCACGCCCACAGCAGAGATGAACGTCCCGAGAAACGCAAACGTGAGTATCGAGCCGAAATTACGGAAGAAATTCTCCTAATAGCAGAAGACGGTTAGTAAAAAGATTCTTCCAGGCACGGTCAGAAGACGTACCTGCTTGAGCTCATAGCCAGAATTCAAGATGATAGGAGGAAGCAGCAGGTTGAAGAATATCGTATGCTTGAACGTCTAACCCATACCCAACGTCAACTTCCGCCCACAAACAAATAAAGGAAGCAGACACGTACCAGCATTTCGCGAATCATCGTCCCCGGTGCGAGCCTCACGATCAGCCCCACCGCCATCCCAGCAACAATCGACACCAGCGTCTCGTGCACCGCGCGTATCCGCTTGATCTGCAAGTAATACGACGTCCAGAGGGAGAGCACGAGGAGCATGCAGACGAGGAAGAGGGACCATGACGAGTAGAATTCTTCGTCTTCTACGACTGGGGCCGCTGTCGTGGACGCGCGTGCTGCTAACACCGCTGGCGACCCAAGCTGGAGAGACATATCGACGACAGCGACAAGGAAGGACGCCTTTTTCTTGCTGTGGATGAGGTGGTGGTCTCTCTGCAAGCTGTGCCGCTTACGTAACCGCTTGCGGGGCGAGAAAGTTGAGGCCCCGTTTATATGCGCGCCCCGGACATGATCATATTCCGACCGCCAGTTAGTTCTACCGCGACAGAGGCGCTGCGGGGGAGAGGGCTCGACATCGTGCAAATGAAAGATAACGGAAGAGGACGACGACTTTTCTTTTTCCGACGGGTTGTACGTGACTACTACTATTTTGAACCTTCGCGGCTTATGCCTGCAACCAGTGGTATTTGATCCGGACTTTTTGAGGGTGGTAATTTCTGGCGATGCCGCTACTAGCAATAGCCCCCCCCCCCGAAACGTTGAATATTCGAGTCCTGAAGATGTGATGAGAGCCGAGCTGTGTTCACTTAACTAGCTACTTGAACTTTCTATGATCAGTAAGTAATGAGAATGCCATATTGGGAGGGGAGGTCTATGTTATCATATATCTTTCCGACATCCTAGAGCCAGTGAGCTCGGGGCCGTCAACCATTCTGTGCAGACAACGGGACGGCAGAGGATAAACCGAGAGGACTACATTTATGTATTTCTGAACAGCACTAGTACACCAATTCACACGAGGAAGACCGCCAATTCATGATCTTCTTCCGTTTGCACCTGTACGGATCCGACGTCGACGTCCCTGCATCGCTCTGAGTATCACCTGGGCGTTGGAGGCTTTTCGCATCTTGTACAGTATCAATGCAAGGCAAGCAGTGGCGCAGACGCTACCCACAACTCCTTCAGTCACATCGGAAACAGTCGCAGCCCACCCCGTCTTCGGTTCGAAACCCAATAAACAAAATACACTCTATCATTCCTCTGCTCTACGCTCGGTCCAACCATAACCATCCAGGACCCCACCACTTCTCTAACCATCAATACAAATCCCTAAGCATACAACCTAAATCCAACCCATACTCCCCCCAAATCCTTCACGGCAATTGCAGGCGAGTCGGACAAGTAAATCGATGGACCGGCATCTCCGCACTCCCAATCGAGCTCATCCGATCCTCCAGATCCTCCACGACCTCCCAGAGCCTCGCAACACTCCTCACCCTTCCCGCCTCCCTCCCCACAAGCCCCTGCTCTAATCAGCCACCACCAGCAACCAAAAACAACAAAACTCACACTCGGCGGCCCATCCGCATACCAACTCAAATACCCCCCCAGCATCGCGAAATGCTCGTGTACCACCCCCGCATGCCCGACCCCCTCCCGAACACACGCCGCTTTCGCCTCCAGGAACTCATGATACGCCTTCCGCCGGGACCCCAAGCCCAGGATCTGCCACCACGGGATACTCGCATACGCTCTCGGTATCTCCTCCTCGGAGATCCGCCGCCCGTGAGCGTGCACCTGCGAAACTACGTCGAGGAGAGCGGGCACGCCCGGGGCGAGGAGCGCGAAGCGGAGCTGCAGGCTCTCCACCAGTCGGCCGAGCGTCCCGCGCAAGGCATCGTCCACCACTCCCACTCCGCGCACGCTCCCACCCCCTTCGTACCCAACCGTCGCGTTCAGATCCTCAATCGCATACTTGAACTGCCAGCCGCGTCGCGTCGCATCAGCTGGGATTCACAAACAAAAACAAAACTCACATCTCGAATGATAAATCCCGCCTCAACCGCGAAATCCGCGCTCAAAAACCGCTCCAAGCGCCCCCTCGCGTCCTCCCGGAGGACCGAGAACGCGGTCAGGTTATCCAACAACGCCTTCCGCTCCGCGTCGCGCGCCACATACTCGAATATACGCGCATCCAACACCACCCTACCAACCCATCAAAAAACCATCATGGTCATCATCGACAGAAAGGAGAGAAAGCCAACTCACGAGGGGCGAGCCTCCCCCAACCCGCCGGTGCCTTCGAGCAAGTCCATCATGAAATGGACGTGCTGGAGGTGCGAGTGGATGACCTCCGCTGCATGCGCGCTATCCACACACCCGGGCGCGCAGGTCGGCGCCGCGAGAACGCGGTCCTGGAGCGCGGTCGCGGAGGAGCAGTACGCCGAAGCGGAGTACACCGTCGTGCAGAGGTGCGAGATCGCCGCGAGCGCTGAGAGGCCGCCTAGGAGGGCGATGAAGGAGAGCCGGGCGATGAACCGCGTCGTTGAGACGCGCCGTGGTGGTGGTGGTGGGGGTGGCATCTTGGTGGTAGGGAATCTAGTAAAACTCTGGTGGTAGAAACTGAAAGAGCGGTGAACGAGCTCATGAAAGACGCGTTTCTCGCACGTGCACTGTAGTATCGATGAACAAAGGCTCATTGTTCTCCGCAGGCTTAGGGATCGTTGTGCCACTGACATGCTAATTGCTTACGTCCTCCAACTGACATAAACATGGATAGCTGAGCAAGGTCATAGATTTATTGAAACTGAGAACGTGTAGGAACCTGCAAGACTTGAGCTTGAGTGACGGTCGTCTCTCAAAGCAACCTTCCAGGGAGAAACAGCTTCATGGACAGAAAGCGCCTCGCCGTTTGCTCCGAGAAGAGAAAAAGTCAACATTGAAGGCGATACTCGACCCCTCGATATAGAGGGAGGGTCGCGGTAGCCCTTTCATGACAGCCAAAGAGATCAGGACCCGAATCTCGGAGGCGTACTTCTCCGAAATAGAGTCGATAATGCTGAAGCTCAATCTTGGGGTCAGGCGGGCATCATAATCCATGACCGAAACGGTTTGGAGGACCCACCCAGGCCGCCTGAAAGATAGCGCATGACTCCCCGTAATATCACGGTAGCTTCCCCTTGAATGGACGACAGGCGCGGAATGAAAAAAAAAACGAGCAGAATCTGAAGTGACCCACATCCACATGAATGTATCCTCATTCTACCGCGACGTTCCAGACAAGGGCAGGGCAGGGGGGGTTCGTTCGCTCCGACTCGGAGTGTAGGTACATGAAGGGCCGACGATCCATCCATCAATTTAGGCCCCCACTAACGAAAGTAGTACCCGTCATTCATGACGTATACTGTATGTATTAAGTGAAGTGGCCATCTGGAGATCTGGGGTAATACTTGAATGATTAAGTGAGGGAGCCGACCTGGAAGACAAGAGCGAGGGGGGCTCGGTCCGCGGAGCGACGGGGACCTGACTGACGCACAGAGCGCGCCAATCTGGTGGACCGTAGATTTCATTTGTCTCCTCGCGACTGAGACGCTCCCGGACAATGAAAGTATGCACCCCCAAGTTGGAGCAATCTTGCTGAGATGGCCCTGCAACAGTCACTGGTGAATTTGAAACCGAGACACGTAGAGAAATCGAGGATCGGTTTAATGGGTTTGGCGGTGGAAGATGTTTATGCCGCTTTCCGGCTTGTGCTTATGACAAGGGCAGCCAGTGGATTGGGGGTACTTATTATAATACAGGTTACGAGATAAAGAACGGGGGCTGGCAGGCTCCCACATGAGTTCGAGCTTGGATCCGGGGATCTGGAGCACGGCTTTGGGACTGAATCGGGCGGGGGGACGTAATTCGTGGATGCGACACAGCAAACGAGGAAATCGGGCCTCATGCATTGTCTATTCAGCGGTTGAAGAACCTCGCCGCGATCTGGAGTCGTTTCTTTGACGCCTAAGCGAGGGACACGATATTGGTGAGTGCATGCGGTCGTTTGAGCACCGGGACCGGATTATTTTGGGTTTGCGTTGATCGGTGTGCTTATCGTCGACTTGGACGGTGCTAGGAAGGGTCGGACGGGCAAGGAGCTCACGATCTCCCAGACGGCGAGACAGAGGGCTCCCGCCGGTATCAGAAACTGCCGTATAGATGTCTGTTGATACCTCAGTTCAGTTCCATGCTGCGAACAAAAACGCAGAACTCACGTTTTCGACCACATCACCAGTGATTCGAGAGTCGGCTTCACAAGACGGGTCATCGAAAGCGGAACCTGGCCCGCCTTCCTTTGCACCTTGAACACATTCACCACATCCATTTCGTGCACAGGATCATACTCGATCCGGGCATGCACACACCCTGGTCACCAATTACCATCAGATAAACCTACCCGCAGAAGAAAACAGAGAGCCACACGCACCCGTCGAATCCCCCGCATACCTCCCCAGAATCCTCTCCGTCATCAACGTCATCTCCCTAACCCCCCTCTCCCCCGCCACCCACAGCTTCACGCACTTCGCGTCCCGCGCCACCGCGAACACGTCGTCCCAGCGCATCAGCACCGTCGCGCGCCGCCGCCTGCGCGCCCACGCCGCGGGGAACCTCGCCGCGCAGCGCTGCACGAGCTCCGCGCCCACCAGCCCGTCCGCGCCGAGCTTCCGCAGGAGGTCCGCGTACCGCCCGCTGGCGACGATGTACCACAGCGGGATCGCCCACGGCAGGCCGTTGGGCAGCAGGAGGTCCGTGCCCGTGGTGGTGGAGCCGGTGTTCGTCAGGCAGAACCGCACCTCCCCGGGTACAGAGTCCTGCTGGTGGGGGTGGTGGTAGTATAGGAATCCCTCCGTCCAGGGAGGGAAGACGAGGTATTTCGATTTGTCGTTCAGGACGTCCGTGGCGTACTCGATCCGGAAGGAGTATCGTTCATGGTCGATGATGTATTGGATGCGGGGCCGCTTGTAGAAGGAGAGGTCGTGGATGTCGGTTTTCTTGATGCACTGGGCGTCCAAGGTCGAGATCCTACGGGCCCTGGCGCGAGTCTTGAAGTGCTCGGGCTGGGGAAAAAAAGTTGGGTTTATACATGCGTCTAGAAAAGAAAATGAGACTGTACCCCGTAGCCGAAGCGCGAAGTAAAAGACTCGTGAGGAGCAGTTCTGTACGTCCGACAATGAACGAGGATTCGGGGATCCAGGGAAAGGCCAGCGGCGAAGAGATTGGGCGTAAGTTTCATGGAAAAGATTTGGGTAAGTGCCGGATGGCGGTCCGGGGGTTGGGCTATGTCACGTGGTGGTGCTCGAACTTTAATCCTGACTTTTCATATTGCCTGTCCCTTATTCTCGTGCTAGTTAGACTCCTCTGGATTCCAACTTGCCTTTACTTATTAGTTCGTCCTAGAAAAATGCAATATAGTACGAACGTTGATACGAGCCGGCGGCAAGCGCCGGACCGACATCTGGCCGACGGATATGGTTTCAATTTTCAAGTTTGGTCGCGGTCTTCTCTTCGCTCTCTTCCTTTATCTCTTCCGTCCCGCAAAACCACCCTCATATGACTTGTCGCGAACCCAGATCTCTGACCTCCTGACCACAGAAGGTTCACGGAGTTGGGCAAAATGCAGCCGCTCGTCCTTCTCAACACTCGTCGTGGGTTCTCACATTGCGTATTTCTGGAATAGAAGTAAGTAGTGGTGCTTATTTTAATCGTCTTGAAGGACGTTGACTAAGGTTTTCTGTTTAGTAATACCATGGGTTTTCGGAGGGTGCGTGCACGAGGTGGCTCAGCCGACCGGTGGTACCAGAAATACACTGGGTGGAATCGTATATATACCCTCCTACTACGATCCGGGAGTCAAGCCTCGACCAATGTCTGCCGAATCACCGAGCCCCAAGAAACGATCTGTCTACAGTTACATCTGGCATGCACCCCTCGTCTCGGCACTCCCTTCAGCTCTGACTCGATTGGTTTAGGGATACCTTCGATAAGCCACCGGAAGAGAGGAAGTTCCTCACCAAGCTCGACGCGTGTCTCCTGGCTTATGCGACGGTGTCGTACTTTGGGAAATAAGTGCTTTTACTACAAAGATTTGGTATCTTCGTGTACTTACCTGCCCTGTTCTGATACGTATCTGGATCAGCAGAACGTGACGGTGCGTGCTTGATTACGACCAATCATTACTGCTCGCTCTGACTTCCCTCGTTGTAGAACGCCGTAAGTCGCCATAGCCAATAGCTTTCCGGTAGAGCTCACGATATCTTCAAGTATGTGTCGGGAATGCAAGACGAGTTCGTCGCGCTTTTCTTATTCCTTATTCCACCATCTCATTCTCCTCTTAGCCTCCACTTGTATGGGAATTCCTTGTAATGACACTACACCATATTCATTCCATTAGGCACGGAAACCAATTAAACCTCATCACGATCGCTTGGACAATCGGCTATGCCGCCGGACAAATCCCTTCAAAGTACGTCCCAGACCACTCACATTCACCTATCCACTGACCGTCACGGTATCCCAGTCTGATCATAACCAGAGTCAGGCCATCTATCTGGGTGCGTACACTTTATGCTTTGCAGTACCCCATCATTCACCGGAAAACGCACCAGATCCCCGCAATGCAAGTCACCTGGAGCGTCCTAACCATGTTTCTCGCGACGGCCAAGAATTTCAGCCACGTCTGTGTCTTGCGGTTCTTCATTGGTAAAAATCCCCTCCCTATATTCGGTCGTTTAGAAGAAGAAGAAGTGTTAAGCTATGCTGACAGGTTTGGCCGACGCGACGCTTGTCCCCGGTATGGCATACGTGTTTGGAAGCTGGTACAAAAGTGACGAACTGGCCAAGCGCTCTTGTATATTCCACGTATGGTCCCCTCCCCTCGTTCTGGGAAAATGTACCGCGGGCTGACTACCAATTCCACCAGACCGCCGCTGCCATCGGTCCAATATTCAGTGGTTTCTTACAAGCTGTACGCCATTCATCCTGCCCGCCTATCTGTGTTTTTCAGATAAAATCTATCAGGCCGCCTATGATGGCTTAAACGGCGTTGGCGGTCTCGCTGGCTGGAAATGTACGTCACCCATACCTCTAACCCTTTTCTCCCAATGACTCTTTCACAGGGCTTTTTATCATCGACGGAATTATTACGGTTCCCATCGGTCTTGTTGGCTTCCTCGTCATGCCAGGTGCGGCCCTTTCGTGCTCCCCCAGCCGCTCACCACACCCACGCCAAAAATCCTTCATAGATCTCCCGCATAGTACTCGCCCAGGGGTCATCTACACTGAAAAAGAACTGGCGATAGCCCGCAAGCGGATGGACCTCATCGGAAGAAAGCCGCCTGCCAAGTTCACCAAAGCCAAGGTAACGTCCCCATACGCGTGTTGCTTGTAATGTGTACCCTTCATCGATGACTCGATCCAGGTTATGGGGTTCTTCAATACATGGCATCTCTACGCTCTCGCGATTCGTCAGTTATGAATATGAACGCCGCTCGCTACACGCCTAACTGATGCCTTTGATCACTTGCAGTCTTCGTTTTCGTACGATCTTATTCCTCACTACCTACCTCATGCTACTGACTCTTCGGCCCCTAGTATAATAACTGCCGCGGTCCTGCCAATTCGATGATATTCTGGCTCAAGAGCTTCAACACCTCAGGGCACACGAGATACACAATCAGTCAAATCAACATATACCCCCTCGGCATCAACGTCGTGCAAATCATCACGAGTACGCCTCAAGTTCTTATCCATCGGCCAATGCGGATACTCACCCGTGCTTTGAGCTTTGATATGGGCCTGGTGGTCCGACGCTATCGAGAAACGATGGCCTCCCATCATCGCCGCCGGGGTACACCCAAGTTCCTTCCGCAAAACCCCAGCGCTTACACGATATCGCAGGTCTGGAATATCATCGTCTGCATCGTGCTTGCGTCTACGCCTCTGTACACGAACGTACCCAGGCGCTGGGCGTTCTATTACATGGTGGGTCGATCTCCCAAGACACATCATGCACTCTATTCTATAATCACCTTATTGCGCAGACCCAAGTTTGCAATGGGTTATCCGGTATCGTTCTGGCATGGATCAACGAGCTCACGGGCTCCGATAGCGAGAGTGAGTCATCTGGCTTCGATTCACGGTAGTTGTTCCTCACGTCGTTAAACAGAGAGAGCGTTTGTAGTCGCTTGTTGTAGTAGTTTTGCTTATGTCTTCGAGGTACGTTCCCACGTAAATATGACGAAGGCACCTAACTCATTGACCTTACTCTAGGCCTGGCTTCCGATGTATCTATCCCGCTTGTCTCGAGCTAATGGATTTACTGAAGTCCCTCCTAGTGTTATATTTCCGCAAGTGGACCAGCCTCGGTACGTTTCCTGACACTCTTCCTCGTGCTCTAACAAGCAACACGGTTTTAGCGTCTTCGTCGGAAACGTGACCACTATTTTCATCACCCTAGCCATGAGTGAGTCCACAAGCCATTTTTTTGCCCCCCCCCACCCCCACCACCTTACCTTGTTTGCAGTTTTCGCAGCACTGGCGATTCTGTACTTCCAAAACCGCGATCTCAGACGCGCTCGTGAGAAATTGGACATGGGCAGTATTGAGGAGCGGATTGAGGAGGACAAAGAGAGTGAGGAGTGAATGTGGTTTTATGAGTATGACAAGAATATGTATGATGATGACATAAAATGAGCGACTGTTGATATCCAAATGCTGTTACATCCAGCAAACATGAAGATGAATGAAGAGTGTTTCATCAAGATGGCAAGGATGGATGATCAGTGCTAAAGGGTAAAGGGTCAAAGCCACCATTTCTGGTGTAGGCATCTCCTCTCTCCTACTTGCTCTATTCACTGTACTGAAAAACTTCTTTAAGATGAAGAAATCTTATTTCTCTAAATCTCTATACCATAATATGGTGCTGCTCCCCAGAGAACAGGTACTTGAATGACAGAGTATATGTTGAGATACTTGCTGGAGATGAAGAAATGTTTGCAGAGAGATTTGCTGTGGGTAGGGTATATCGTATAATTCACCACTTAGTTTGTATGTAGGTATTTATATTGAAAAGATGGGTGATCTCCCTCCTTCACAGGACTCTGTTGGAGCAGAGTCAAACAGACTTGATTTCTGAGTGGGGCACTTGCAAAAGATGTCAATTTATAGTATAGACACACTAGTGAGGAATATCCCTGCACTCTGCCCATTCATACTTCACTGATACTGATAGTATTCATCATAATTTCCTCTGTATTTGCTGCTGTATCATGATGCTGCCACCGCCACAACCAATGCCAAAGTGACTTTATCAATGATGGTACTTTTACCAAGTGTTCAACTTCAACTAGAGCTTGTTGTGGTGGCTGGGGATCAGGTGTATCCAGTCCAAAGCCTCCCACACATCCTCCCTTAATAAATTCCCCAAATTTTGAAACAATTTGATGAGTGTGCTCATCTGAACTATGACTTAGCACACCAAAGTGTGTAGCCAGTGGTGTAGCCAGTGGTGTAGCATCAAGCTTCCACAAGCACTCAGGCCAAGCAGAGTGATCTGGATGAACTTGTGCAAGATGATGAAGGCCAGAATAGTAGGTAGTCTTCCTACAAATGTGCACTGCACAAATGGTGAAGAGATTGTCAGGTTCAAAAATATATGCCTTGAACTGTTGAAGGACTTGGTCATCCAACACATCAGGTGTCATCTGAACAATAAACACATCTAAGATCTCTGACAAGTCACTACAGGGGTAATCATTCTTTCTGAGTCTGAAAATGGTGACTAAATAATGAGTGCCAGCATATTTAACATGTAATTTATTTGGCATGAAAATTGTCTGGTAACTTTGAATAATCAGACCAACACTGCATGAAGAATTCAATATTCTTGACTGAAATATTGAATTCTATAACTGTATATTTTTTCAAGAATCTTGGCCAAAATATCAAAACATTATTCTTAATAATATTTCAATAATCCTGTATATTGAAGAAATATTGAAAAATTCCCAAATATTGAAAGAATATTGAAAATATTATTTCACTATTTTTGTGTAATATATGAAATTAATATACAGTTATAAATTTTAATATTTTAGCCAAAAATATTGAATTCTCCATGCAGTGCAATAAAACAAGCCTTTTCTAAAAATATTAGTTGGAATCAGGTATAAAATAATATCAATGTATGCTGCCTCGAAAAATTGCCTGAAAAAATTTCCTTTTACATTTGTTACTTCAGTACTTACCTACTGGAAGTATGTAAACTGAGGTCAGGGACTACAGATCCCACAAATAGTACCCAAAGTTGAAACTTCCACAGTCCTTGCTCAGGCAGGCTGTGCTGCTTGCCAGCATTACCTCATTGTTGAAATAATATTATGAATAATAGTTTGATGTTTTGAGTAAGACTTCTGAAAAAATATACAGTTATCCAATTCCATATTTCAGCTTGAAATATTGAAATCCCCATGCATGACATCCCATTTGTATGTACTACATACTTTTATTAATTGGATGGGATTTGCCCTTCTTTGCAGAGCTCCATTGGAGTGGAGTCAAATAGTTGATGATTTATAGATGGCAATCTGACATAATGTACTTGCACTGCATGGAGAATTCAATATTCTTGACTGAAATATTGAATTCTATAACTGTATATTTTTTCAAGAATCTTGGCCAAAATATCAAAACATTATTCTTAATATTGTTTCAATAATCCTGTATATCAAAGAAATATTGAAAAATGCCCAGATATTGAAAGAATATTAAAAATAATATTTTAATATTTTAGTGTAATATATGAAATTAATATACAGTTATAAATTTTAATATTATAGGCCAGAATATTGAATTCTCCATACAGTGTTGTGAAGGATATCAATTCAAACTATAAATACATTAACAAGAAACATTGCTGCCTATTTACACTTCACTAATGCTGGTACTATTCATCATTATTTCCTCTGTATTTGCTCCTGTATCATAATGCTGCCAATGCCACAACTGATGCCAAAGTAACTTTGTTAACGATAGTTTATTTACTGGATGCTCATCATCAACCAGAGCTTGTTGTGGTGGCAGAGGATCAGGTGTCTGCAGTCCAAAGCTTCCCACACATCCTCCTTTGACAAATTCTCTAAATTCTGGAACAGTATAACGAGTGCACCCATCAGAAATATAACTTGGCAGACCAAATTGCACAGCCAGTGGTGTAGCATCAAGCTTCTGCAAACACTCAGGCCAAGCAGAGTGATCTGGATAAACTTGTGCCAGATGATGGAGGCATAAGTAGTAGGTATCATATCTAAAAATATGCACTGCACAAATGGTAAAGAGGTTCTCAGGTTCAAAAATATATGTCATGAATTGTTGAAGGACCTGGTGGTCCAACACATCAGGTGTCATGCAAACAACAAATGCATCCAAGATCTCTGACAAGTTGGCATTGAATACAATATCATGACCATGGAGCTTGCCTATCCTGTTAAGATGGTCTCCAGAAACAAAATGAGAGAAGATGAGATTCACAGTGGGAGGAAACTGTAAGAAATAATGAATGAGTTGGTATGATTTGGGCTTCTGATATTCCCCCTGAATATCATTATAGCGTGTCCAGGTCATAGTATTGTGCAAAACAATTTGAGCAAATTTAGATGCCATAGATGGTGTACACCAGTCTTTGGGAAGAAAACAAGGGTGAGGGGATGTTGAATCCAGCACCTGTAGAAACATCACCAATGTGATCTGCTGGTCTACATTGGGCATCAATGCATCACCAAACTCATCTGATGAAATCAATGTATACAAGAGCTTTAGCACCGAATAGCGATTGCCATCTAGTTTGAAAGAAGGAAATTTGTTGTCAAGTAGAGAATTATGGACATCCATAAAAATCTCAATGTTTGACATAACCATGCCAAAAAGACTGTCTCCAAAAGGCTTTACCATTGGAACCTTCCAGATAGAAGGTGAGCCAGCCATTGCTAACAATCCATAAAGCTGTGGATCCAGAGGAGTGGGAAATTCATTGGCAGCTTGATCCAGATGAAAGAAGCTATTCTTCACATGCATAAAACCCTCAAAAAAGGCATTGGCAATGTCTGGATACAGATGATTGTGGACAGCTGTATTAAGAGATACTGCAAGGTGGTCCTGCTGAGAAATTGAACGAATCTTCATGTTATTTCTTGGAAAAAGAGGAATTGGCTTGTAGTCAGCATTCCAATAGTCTGAGGGAATCATCAGGAATAGAGGAAGCAGACCACTCTCTGGAGTGAAAGGTAAGAGCTCCTTTAGAAGATGGGCCCATACAATAGGCTGCAGCAGCAGGTCAAAATGCATATGTGATGGGTCCATGAATTGAGCTTTGACTAGTTTCATAATCTCATTGGTATATGAAGAATCATAGAAGCTGACACATAGAACCTCTGCAAAGGTTTCTATAGATGACCAACATGGAGGTTCAGAGGATGGCTGATCTATTTGCATCAGATGGGGGGACCAGACACCAAAGCGGAGACACACACGAACAAGGTGTTCAATGGTGCTTTCCTGCTTAGTTACTGCTGCCTATGTGGTCAAAGTCACCACAAAAGATCCTATGTGAAAACTTCTCTGCATATTGCTTTAGAGGTTCCACTGACCGCAATGGTAAGGCACTAGTTGATTGGATGACAATATTCTGTACACTGGGGTTGGAGGACATGTTTGACAACCAGCCTAAGGCAAATACATTGAGATCATCGGCCCTGAGGTCAACAGCAGCATGCTCAATGTCTCGGAACTTGCGAGGAGGCATGTGAGTCTGAGAAGGATCCTTCTGAGCAGGCTTCATTGGTATCACTGATGATACCAGAGTGATGAGATGGATGATATAGGCATAGGAAAGGAATATGTATTGTGACAGTGGTGTCTTGTAGGGGCATGAAGGGAACCAAATAGGAAGGACATTGGAAATGAAGTAAATGGCAAAGGTTACAAATGTAACAATGCCAACAATGGATGCAATCACCCCTTGCAGTGGAACCAGGAAAACAACCAGGCCAACTAGGAATATGCAAAGTGACACACTCAAGAGCAAGGGTAACAAGCCGATGATGAAACCCACACCCCATTGCTCCAGCCCCATGTAACAGAACTGGCGGAGATGACATTTGTCCCGAGGGGTACCCGATGGAACAGCAATATATTGATGAATCCACTGTTTTGTCAGGACAGCAAACAGAGCAGTAGCAAGACTGAAAGAAAGACTGGTGAACCACAATCCATTGACCAGTGAATCAGATATTGTAGGGTGGAAGTCCGAGAATGGAGTGAGATCTGAACGAGGAACATTGTTGACAAGAGTACCGTTAGCCGCTGCACGCTGGACATCAATGAGCTCAGACACAAGTGTTGCCGTGACTTGACCGTAGTTGACTTGGAGGTTCTGCAATGTTTGAACAACGAATGTAGTGACCACAGCTGAGAAAAGACCGGCCTATACAAATATGAGTAAAGAAGCCATAGCTGTTGAATAAACTACTCACAAAAACGAGCAAAACATCTAATCCATCCCTCCATCCTTCTAATAACTCAATATCGAATGCACCACATTCCTCAAGGTATGTCCTCCATACCCTGGCAAGCGGACCCAGCTCCTCATACCGCTTATCCTCTGGAAATCTCTGCTCATAGTCAAATGAGTCATTCCCTTCGATCCTGCTGAGAAACGAGGCCAGTATGAATGGTTACTAAACAGCGTACCTCTAACTTGGGGTCCACGTTGCGCAATGCCAAAAAAGTGGCGGCTTGACTTTCGCTGGGAATGAGCTGTCTTCACCGGTTGCTCAACCTCAGGCTGGGAGTCGTCCACAGGATTATCCGACATCCCTGTGTCACCTTGAGGGTCATGGGGTAGGCTTTGGAGGTTTTTGTCGCCTCCGTCTGGTACGATATCGATAGAAGGCATGGCTGCTGAGTGGTGTGAGGATAGGAAGTGCTCGCTAGGCGCCTAAGCTGTACTGTATCGCCCACAATGCTCCGGTCAGATCATGGTAACCATCACGGCTGGTGATATTTAGATAACTGTCAAAATCGAGACTGCCATCACTACGGGCAGAGGTACTCTGCGTTTGCGCCATTGGTTGCTTAGCCACGCAAGATACGATCACAACCTTTCGAAATAAAATCTATGGCGCCTGCCAAACTCATGAAGGTCATGAGCGATAAGTCCAGAGATAACATGAAAGACCTAGAATGAACTGCCATGACATATGAATATCTCCGTCAAAGCGTCGCAGCACCTTTAGGTCGCCTTCAACGGTATGTCAAACGGAAGTTCTGTACTGGTATGCATAGCACATAGATATGCCGCTTTTTTAAACTCAGCGAGGATCAGTGACGATATCCTGGCGGTCCCGATCGAGCTCCTCCATAACTTCTAGGAGTCTCGCAACGGTACGAACACGATCGCCTTCGATATTTGTACAGCAGCTCTAGGCTACCCGCACAGTCCTAATCATTGTAATCAGTAATTGAGCATCAAAACAAATAGTAAAGCTCACACTCGGCAGTCCACTCGTGCACCCCCACACCATCGCGGAATGATCATAAATTGTTGCCGCACGCTCGAGACGGAAAATCATAGTAACTGGTAGAGACTCTCCGTTGGGTCCCCTCGTCCAGTATCTCTATCGGTGTCACAGACTGCCACAACGGGATATTTTCATACGCCTCTCGCACTCTGTTTATCTCAGCTTCCAGCTCCTTGAAGATTCGCTGTCAGTGAGTATGCACTCGGGAAACCACCTCTAGGAGAGAGTGGACATCCATTGCAAGGAGACTAAATCGGAGCTCTGGGCTCCGTACTAGTCGGTCGAGCGACCGTCGCAAGCGTGAGGTACTGTCAACAATCACGCGACGATTGGGCACAAATATGCTGGCATCGCTCTCGCATGCAACCGCCGTGTTCAGATCGATAATCGCATATTTGAACTACGAGCTGCGTCAGATTAGTGTTAGTCCAAATAAACAAACAACACTCACATCTTGAATGATAAATTCTGCTGACACCGCAAAATTGTGCTCAAAACCTCTCAAAATATCGCCCCACACCCTCTCAAAGCACTGAGAACGCAGTCAGGTTGTCCAATAATACCTTCCGGTCCGCGTCGCACGCGAAATCAGCACCGTCGCCCTCCTCCTCCTGCGTGCCCACGCAGCGGGAAACATCGACTCGCATCTCTGCACCAGTTCAGCGCTCACCAGACCTTCCGCGACGAGTTTCAGGAGCAAGTCCTTGTACCTAGAACCAGATACGATGTACCACATGGAATCGACCATGGCAGGCCGTTGGGCAGCAGAAGATCCATGCCCGCGTTGATGTCGCCTGTGTTCGCAAGGCAGAACCGTACGTCCCCGGGTAAAAAGTCATGCTGGTGGTGGTAGTATAAGAATCCCTCTGTCCGGGGAGGAAAGACGAGATATTTCAATTTTTCATTCAGGACGTCCGTGGCATACTCGATTCGGAACGAGTATTTTTCATTGCCAACGACGGTTTGGATGCGAGGTCTTTTATAGAAGGAGAAGTTGTGGATATCGGTTTTCTTGATGCATTGGACGTCCAAGGTGGAGATTTTACGGGCCCTGTCGCGAGTCTTGATGTGTTCGGGCTGGAAAGAGTTGGTTATATGTGTCTAGAAAAGAAAGCAAATGAGACTGGACCCCGTAGCCAATGCGTGAAGAGAAGGATCATTGAGGAACAGTTCTGTACTGCATACAATAAACGAGGATTCGGGTATCCAGAGAAAGGCCAGCGGCGAAGAAATTGGGTATAAATTTCATGAAAAAGGTTTGGGGAGAGAAGGAGCCAGATGGCGGTCCGGGGGTTGGGCTATGTCACGTGGTGGTGCTCGAACTTAAATCCTGACTTGATGACTTCTCATACTACCTGTCCCTTATTCTCGTGCTAGTTAAACTCCTCTGGATTCCAACTTGTCTTTACTTATTAGTTTGTCCTAGAAAAGTGCTATATAGTACGAACGTTGATACGAGCCGGCGGCAAGTGCCAGTCCGACATTTGGCCGACGGATATGGTTTCAATTTTCAAGTTCACCACGGTTTGGTCGCGGTCTTCTCTTCGCTCTCTTCCTTTGTCTCTTACGTCCGCAAAATCACTCTCATATGACTTGTGGCGCACCCAGATCTCTGACCTCCTGACCTTCTTCAACACAGAAGATTCGCAAAAATAACAAAATGCAGCCGCTTGTCCTTAATGCTCGTCGCGGGTTCTCACATTGCGTATTTCTGGAATAAAAGTAGGTAGAGGTGTGCTTTTTTTAATCGTCTTGAAGGACGTTGACTAAGGTTTTCTGTTTAGTAATACCATGGTTTTCGGAGGTTGCGTGCACGAGGTGGCTCAGCCGACCGATAGTACCAGAAATACACTGGGTGGAGTAGTATATATACCCTCCTACTGCGATCCAGCTTATGCAAGAGTCAAGCCTCGACCAATGTCTGCCGAGTCACCGAGCCCCAAGAAACGATCTGTCTACAGTTAATCTGGTATGCACCCATCATCTTGGCACGAAATTCAGCTCTGACTTGATTGTCAGGGATACCTTCGATAAGCCACCGGAAGAGAGGAATTCCTCACCAAGCTCTACGCGTGTCTTCTGACTTATGCGACAGTGTCGTACTTTGTGAAATAAGTGCTTTTACTATTACAAAGACTTGGTATCTTCGTGTACTTACCTACCCCATTTTGATACATATCTGGATCAGCAAAACGTGACGGTGCGTGCTTGATTACGACCAATGATTACCGCCCGCTCTGATTTCCCTCGTTATAGAAGGACCCTAAGTCGCCATGGCCAATACATTTCTGGTAGAGCTCACGATATCTGAAAGTATGTTTCGGGAATGCAAGACGAGTCCGTCGCGCTTTCCTTATTCCTTATTCCACCATCTCATTCTCCTCTTAGCCTCCACTTGTATGGGAATTTCTCCTAAAGACGCTACACACCATATTCATTCCATTTAGGCACGGAAATCAATCAAACCTCATCACGATCGCTTGGACAATTGGCTATGCCGCCGGACAAATCCCTTCAAAGTACGTCCCAGACCACTCACGTTCACCCATCCATTGACCCTCACGGTATCCCAGTCTGATTATAACCAGGGTCCGGCCATCTATCTAGGTACGTACACTTTATGCTTTGCAGTACCCCATCATTCACTCACCGGAATGCACCAGATCCCCGCAATGCACGTCACCTGGAGCGTTCTAACCATGTTTCTGGCGACTGCCAAGAATTTCAGTCACGTCTGTGTCTTGCGGTTTTTCATTGGTAAAATCCCCCGTATTCGGCCGTTTAGAAGAACTGTTAAGCTATACTGGCAGGTTTAGCCGATGCGACGCTTGTCCCCCGTATGGCATACGTGTTTGGAAGCTGGTACAAAAGCGATGAACTGGCAAAGCACTCTTGTATATTTCACGTATGGTCCCCTCGTTCGGTGAAACTGTACTGCGGGCTGACTACCAATGCCACCAGACCGCCGCTGCCATCGGTCCAATATTCAGTGGTTTCTTACAAGCTGTAGGCCATTCATCCTGCCCGACTATCTGTGTTTTTCAAATAGAATCTATCAGGCCGCCTATGATGGCTTAAACGGCGTTGGCGGTCTCGCTGGCTAGAAATGCGCGTCGCCCATACCTCTAATTTTCTCTACCAATAACTCTTTCACAGGGCTTTTTATCATTGACGGAATCATTACAGTTCCCATCGGTCTTTTTGGCTTCCTCGTCAACCAACTGCGTATTTGAACTGCCAGTCGCGTCAGCTTAGTATCACAAACTCCAGAAAAAGAAAACTCACACCTTGAATAATCAAATCCCCTGAGACCGTTCAAAAACCTCTCAAACTGACGTCCCATGCCTGTACAATCAGGCGCGCTAGTTCATATCCTGGGGAACTCAGACACGGGGGTTCAAAACAATGCGATCTTGGAATGTGTATGCAAAGGAATTGTATGCAGAAGAATAAGAGAATAGGCATACACTGCTGTGCATAGATGAAAGGTCGTCCTGAAGGCTGGGAAGCCACCGAGGAGGGTGATAAGGGAAAATCCTACTGAAAACGTCCTACACACATGGGAGACCCGGCTAATGATGAAGTAGTGAGCGACTGGTCAACAACGTAGACTGAACGGGAGGGACTTACCATCTTCGGTACATATGTTGTCCCCTCCTGTAGCAGCCTTGCTACTCTCATGGTACAACGCAGAAAGCTGGTAGACTACAAAGCAGGTCAATTCCTGCAAAAGTGAGATGAAGGAAAGAGTCCTACCCGACGAAGCAGCTGCCGCCTGCGACCATCCTCCCTTGCGTCACCTCCAAGTCTTGTCCCTTGAATGGGGATGGATATTGATTGTGTTCAACAGCGCTGTCGCCATCGATGTTGGAGAAGAGGGAGTTCGCCTGGTACTATGGGTGGATGAGAAATTCGTAATAGCGGTTGGTGAGATGGACTTGCCCATCGCTAGCACGCCTATCATTTCCTCATATTATCACACCGTCTCTACATGTACGTCCTCCTCGCCGCATCACAACTCGGTATAAAACCAATGTGTTGTGTTTACGCCGCAAAAAAGGATTGCTAGGATAGGTCACTACGAAATCGACCACGTTGAAGAGCATTCGAAAACCTGCACTTATTGGTGTCACTCGTGTTCGCAAAGAAGACGGCGCTATCGCAGGAATAAGAATTGTGAAGGTGAGTGCGCAGCAAGGGCTTACATTCTGAATTACCCCTCCGCTAATCCCTCCCGCATTGATTCTTCATCGGTGAGAATGGTAAGACATTTATCTTCGTATCTTTGCCTCTTTGATATCAATACGCAGTCATCGTTCACGGCGTTCTACTGTGATTCCACTCAACAATCCTGCATAGACGGTCTAGTTCACCGTTCGAACGACAGGGTCGGATAATGGATTGATGAATAGCCGCGAACGTTTCCGTGGTCCAGTTCACTGGAAATGTAGAAGAAAGGGTAGATGTGCGTGGTGTCTGAGATTGGGCTAGGAGAGGATGAATACTCTGGAATATCTGTGAATGAGAGGGACTTACCCATCCCTGGTGCGTCTCTCTTGACAAATGATAGTTCATCTCGCTACGAATTCTGGCATCCAATCAATCCTCGAAGGAACTTGCGTCGATATCGAGGAGACCACTATTCACTATTTTCTCTCGTTGCTCTACCACCTCCTTGCTCCGCCCGCGCTTCTTGTGGATGTCGAGTGCAGTGGGTAGGACAGTTGCTCGCCGCTCTGAACTGGGGCTGAAGACGCGTGCTGAGGTCGTACAGGCAGGGTAGATGGAAAGCAGTAGTCGTGGGGTTACTTGCAATCGCGTCATTACAAAGCATGACATAATTTGATGACGGTCAGTTTTGAGTTACCGGGCGCTTTTCTTCCTTCAACCGCTCATATCTTGTCGCGTCAGGCGTATTTTTTCACTCGTTCTTTCCTTCCTTGGGCCTTCAATAACGCCCGAATTTGCCGGAAGAACTCTCGTGGACTGGAGACCCTTCTAGGCATCGTCAAAGAGCTTGTACCAGGATGAAAGCATCGATTTCAAGTCTCAATTCAATTGCTTGTTTCTTCATGATCTCTTATATCGTTGATATAATTAGAGATGTGTCGGATTGCCCCTCTTCTGTAGCGTACATTATCAACCCTTATATTCGTCATCTTTCTGTACACTGCTTACGATTTCAGGTGTAACACGACCAAGTGGACGTGTGACCCTATACAAGAACGTCTGCAAGTACTGGGACATCAGACATCTGGGGCTCATTCTGTTTACTCGCCATCTTGATTCCGATTTACCGCTTGTTTCTTACGGCTCACAATTCAATTTCCAAAGTTGTATATCTCCTCTTTCCTGGCTGCGAATAACTTGCCATCATCGAAGGCCTAGCCCGCTACCGTGAAACAGAAATATTCCCGCCTTATCGATCAGATTTAACCGGGTACTACGTCGTTCGATCTTCACGATGAGCGGCTCTACTCTCCGATTATAGTTGTCTCCGCCGTCCCGTGCTAGACTGGCAACGGTACGAAAATGGCGCCTTCACTCTCCTCTTCACCTTGGCCCAAGAATCGCGATGCGGACTTTCCTTGCAGGTGCCGCGTCCCTTGCGCTGCTGAGTATCACATGTAGGGCACATCAACCATATGCCTACCTCAACGCATTTCACAGCTTCATAGAGGGGTACGTAGAAGTACATCTTCCTATCAAGATATTATGTGGCTAAAATATAGTCAGATTTATTCTTGCAGACAAAATTATCACATCGGCCAACAGTCCAGTCTTCTCAGATGATTGTGTGGGACGGGTTGATCTTTTTAACAGTAAGAAGGTATTTTTGATGTGATATCTCATTCATGGAAATTTTTCGTAGCTATCACTGGTGCTCAATCAAATACAGGTAATTTATACTCAGCAGCAGTCGACGACGCAGGCTGATAGCCTCTCAGAATACCTCTACGGCGTTTTCAGTAGCGTCGCTCAGCTCAACACTACGCAGCTGATCGGTGTACCCATAGGAGCCGGTATTCAGTCCCTTGCTATTCAAGGAAATATCGTCTCCGCCAGCATTTCCATGCCAATGTTCTACCGGACTCTCGCCTACACTCTTCCAGTTCAAATAGACTTGTGGTTATCTTTTAATGATCGGCTCAAGGTCCAGTCCTATGATATCACCTTCCGCCGACTGCCTGAAGCGCTGGCTTATCTCATTCCCAGGTTAGCTCCGGAGATGTCAAAAGAACTCAACCGAACATACACAGCTTCCAACGTCTCCGACCTGGTCTCTCTCCAAGTCGCACGCGATATCTGTACCGTATCAGAGAAATATTGCACTGGCGATAACCAGCAATACAGCTCGTATGATTCATGCGCGCAGTTTGTCCTACATAACCTCACATTTGGGCAAATCTGGCAAGCCGACCAGAATACCGGAATCTGCAGATACTTACAAAAGAACGTGGTGGCATTCAGGCCAGACGAGTATTGTGCCAACATAGGCCCTTCTGGCGGTTCTACGTGTAGTAAGCTTTCAGTTGAAATTTATTAGCATCACTTCATGATCTTCACAGTTGACCACGACTACGTTAACGCCACGACGGATTTCCCTTTTGCTTCTAATCTTGTCACGGTGGATTCCAGTTCTCCGGGCAATGACACGAGGGGGCTTTCCGAGAAGACGATCGACGAGCTTACGAAGATCAGCCTGGAGGTGATATATCCGACTACTGTGGCATTTGTGAGTCATACATCTCTGATCAAGTGTTCGTGCCTAATAATGTCCAATCCAGTACTCAATCCCGACGATCGTTTACTTCTTCCTCTTATACGTTAACGGTAAATTCAGCGAGGCTGTTCTTCGTCACTTTTCGAAAGTCTTTTGTAGCCTCTCGCACGAACACCAACGAAACACTGTGACTTGTGGGCGTTATATCACTGAATTCCAAGACCGTTTATTCATCCCGACCTGTTTAGATGTATTAAACACCTTTTGGACACTCGTCGCACTCATTGTCCAGCTTATTGCGTTCCCAGTGCTATTGGAAAGGTACACCATGTTCAATATCGACCTTGTACATGTCGCGACCATCCTTGTATCTGGATTGTACATTTTCGAGCTCACTTATCGCCCTACCATGCGTTGGCCTCTTATCATTCACCACATCTGTGTGAGTATACTACAGCCATCTTCTAGCGCCACAGTTGTTTATCGATATCCCGATGTCAGACACTTCTTGCTATCATATTCCTCCAAGTTGTACTCCAAGTGACCTCCCATCCCGCCATCGCAACTGCAGGTCTCATCTGGTTATTTCAGGCGACGACCGAGCAATCAGTCTTCGTCGGACTATTCATGTATAGGCTGAAGTACCCTAAATCGATCGTCAAGCCAACGCTTCAGTTCGCTGCTGTGCAATCATTGTAAGTTTGATCCCCGGTGGCATGTAACTCAACTGATTCGAGCACATTGGTAATAGTATATTTAAAATAGGCTTTGCAACGTACCTTGTCGTATGGTGGGGCATTAAGTTAGCCTCGTATCATGCAACTAATTTCGACGTCGCATTGAGCACTGTATTAGTCATTCTCATATCGTTGTTGATGACTACCCAAATGTACGCACCTCTGCTCCTTTCATATATGACGGCTAAAGCTTGGTCTGAACATAGTTATGGTTCATATACCGTCTGGTGCGTCGCAAAGAGCATGGATCGGTATCGCTGTAGTGAAGCCATCGAACCTGCCATCACAGAGGTGGATTCGACGTCGAGACATTGATAGACGAACGACTGGCATCGCCTTGACAGGACCTCCGTGATGTGCCTACCGTACTACAGGGGTTGTGGACAACAATAGCCATACTCTGTCCTCCCTTCAAAATTGTGCAATCATCCCATTTGGATCGGATCGTCGTAATGTACGCCTTGTATTATTAGACTAGTCATCGTCGGCAGGCCGTTTTCTTTGTAACTTGTTAAAGAGTGGGGTAGGTTTCTGCTGTATTATATTTTTGTCACAATCTAAAGTAATCTAATGCGTCGAATGAAGCTTTGAGCGATAGGTTTGTCCCCGACGTAGAAGAGCGTCACGACCACAGAGAGCCCGAGTAATCCGACCGCTAGCAAACAGATTGCCAACCAACCCTTGTTGATGTGGTCATACATCTATGAAGGCCAACCTCAGCACACCGATTCCGATTACACTCGCAAAGAAAGAAAGAAAGAACGAACCTGACCCCCGACAACAGGCCCAACTAAAGGGAGGATGAGCTTGGAGGACAGGACTCAGTGAAGCAAACACACACCTGTTGTGCCGATCCCATACGCCAAATTAAAGGCCCCGTAGACATGGGCATCTAAATGAACGAGATTTATTACAGAAAGGATGAAACCTGTCCTCCACATACATCCAATACCATCTATACTGCGGGCGACAGACGCGAGCTCGACAGTTAGCGGAGACAGAACTCCAGATGCGAAGAAGTCTGAAATCCGTCAGTATCAATTTGATGAAGTTCTAAAGTCACTCACAAGCGCATGCGAAAGCCGTGATGAACAGCGCCAGGTGCCCATCTATTATCATCACGACATACCACGGCACAGTGAGAATCAAAGAAATTATGATGACAACGGACGGGCCCCGAAGGTCTGCCAGCCAACCCGAGAGTGGTGAGGCTGCAGAAGTTAGAGCGACACGCGCATACAGTGAATGATACATACCAAAAAGGGTCGGAACGACAGAAGCCAAGAGAACGAGACCGACTTTTGAGGAGTTCAATCCCCAGACACTGTTCAAGTGGCTGGAGATGACTGGCTCCTGTGTACTATATACGATACTACGGAACACGTGAGATTACGCTCCCAGATGGATGATGTGAAAATGACGGACCCATACACAAATGTGAGGAAAGCCGCCGCAAGCGCACGGTGCGACCGAAGCAATAAACGAAGGACCTGTACAAATGAAACTTTCTTGTTTTGCACTTCGTTATCATCGGTAAGAGTGTTATCATTTGTCTCCATTGCGATCTCATTATCGGGTTTCTCGACGGTGCTGGTCCGCAATTTGCTGGCGCTCTTGCCTTCGATTATGAGGAACCGGAAGGCCAAGTCCAGAAAGGCGACTATGATGCCAAAGATGAACGGTCCACGGAAACCGAAACGGGTGTACAACCCGCCGCCCACGGGGGGCCCGACAAGCGCTCTGGAAGTAAATTATGGTCTGGTGCAAGGGGAAAAGCCCCACTCGATGCGTACCCGAGAGAAAGGCCTGACATCGCAATACCAAGCTGTCCTAGAGCTGCAGTTAGATTTGAGAGAGGAAAAAAGGGATTATTCACTTCCAACTAGTTCCGGAGGCGACTCGTCGCATCTGCAAAGTAGTGTGCGGGTTATACCGACGTTCTTAGAGATTACAACTTACAATAGAGCCAGTCCGACGACCCATACCATAGTAGATCCTACACCTTGTAGAGTCCGTGCAAAACACATGAGCCAGTATGCTGGAGCTTCCATGAACATGATTTGCGATCCAATAAGGATGAACACTCCGGCGACAAGAGGAACCTTTCGCGCATCGTATTTTTCAGACCATACCGCAACAGGAATAGTAGCTGTAACCAAATTAGACGACGGAAGTGAGCTTGGGAATCGAACTCACCTATCGCCAGGCCTCCGGACTATTCCCGGGGAACCCGTCAGATTGAACGGACGAGGACACAAAGACGAAATCATACATAAGCAAAAAGTAACCAACCGGTTAGGGAAGCTGGATGCTTGTACCCAAGTTCCTCGAGCTGGAAAGGCACGACAGGGATGACCATAGAATAAACGAGCAGATCTGTGGCGACACCTGGTGTGCGATAAAGGTTACGTCGCGTCGGAATGGAGGATGAAGGTAAACGTACCAAGCCATACCACGAATGTTACAAACCAGTACGATGATCTCCACTTCCAACCCCAAGGCTTAACCAAGAGTTCCCCGCGTGGACCGTCAGAAAGGTCGTCGGTAGGACCTGAAGTGCTCAGTGGTTGCTGCATTGGGGGGTTTTTGGATATGTTATTCAGCCGGCCAGTTATATACGCGGAACTTCTGAAGTTTCTGATTTGTCACAATGATCCCTCGAAATGCCAACGAGTCATTGATGGTTTTTTTCATTTCATGCTAATTGGACAGAGTTAGCTGAATGATGAAGTTAGTTTCCGTTAATGTAAAGAACTAGCGGGCAAAGCCTTATTATTATTAGAGGGAGTGGTGGTATGACCTTAGAGCTTGGTGGTGGAAGCTTGGCTTGGCGAAATCTGCCGACGGCTAACTTAAGGGCCGGCTGCAGATATTCAGCATATGCTCAACAAGTCAACGTTCTTGAAATAATTCGAAGCACCTCGACGTGAACTTCGTCTCCAAGGGTACAAAACTCACACGCTTGCTCGCTTGCTTATCGAATTACCCAACACCGAACTCAGCTCAGCATCGCGGTCTTCTCCAAACGCACGGGCTCTCCACAGCAAGACTCAGACACGTCGCCGTCTACTGAGAAGAGATGGTGGGGCCCCGAGCCTGGATCTTTCACTTCAAGTACGAGTGAAAGCAGCATATTCATACTTGACCATCGCCAGTCAACTCCTTCCGAGGCCCGACGTTCCAATGTTGCCGCCGTCGCCAAAGCGATCTCAGAGTCAGGCGTCGCGAATCCAAGATCGCAGACTCGCCTCCTTCAAAAAGCGCCCTAAAGTCTGCAACAGTACGGAGAATCTGCTCCCTATAGTGCGGTGACAACCCAAAATGCTCTGGGATAGTGTCCAGTCTCTCCAAGCACCTCTTCCAAACCGGGTGATCCGGGCACCTCTGCGCGAGGAGCCGAAGCTGGCGAACGTCCCTCCAAATGACACACATCGCACAAACAGCAAAAAGGTTGTCCAGCTCAAAGAGGTACTCGTCAAAGTCCTCATTGCCGATAACCACGCCCAGGATCCTCTGCAAGCGCCGCCGGCTCCACGCAATCTCGTCTTCCCCGCGGAGCACCAGCACGTAATCAAGCAGCCGCCCATTCACTAGACGGTCGAACACACGCTGTGCGACCGGCCCCCCGAGCCGGAGGAATTCGTACACAAAGTGAAGCGTGACAGTGTCCGAGCGGAAGGTCCACGGTCTGTCCCGGAAGGCGAGGCGGATGAAGTTGGAGGCTATAGCGGGGGTGCACCAGTCTGAGTCGGAAGAAAGAAAGCGGGGGCGAGGGGAGGTGGAGTTGAGCACCCGGAGAAACCGCATGAGCATAATACGCTGATGCGCCACTGGAAGAGTGTCGCTTAGGTCGTCGTCGGAAACTAGCATATAAAGAAGTTTCAGCACCGCATAACGATTGCTGTCAAGGTCTGAAGGAGCGTCGTCAGCAGACCCAGGAGTCTCCGTGATACCTATACAGATTCCGATGTTGTGCAACACCATGTCGAAGAACGTGTTCGTAGACGGATCAGAGATAGCTGTCTTTTGGAAGGAGGGTGAGCCAGCTAGTGTCAACAGCGAACGCAGGCGTGGATCTTGAGGAGCGCGGAATTCATCGGTAGCGGGATCAGGATGGAATATGCTATCGTCCACATGTGTGAAACACTCCAAGAGTGCATCAGCAATGTCTGGATACAAATGAGTGGAAATGGCCATCTGGAGAGACACCGCGAGGTGGTCCTCTTCAGAAATCGAACGGATCTTCATGTCGTTTCCCAAAAGCGGAGGAGGCTTGTAGTCGGTACGCCAATAGAACGAGGGAATCATAAGGAATAAGGGTAAGAGCTTCTGGAGGAGATGGGCCCAAACAATAGGCTGCAGGCAAAGCCGCTTATCTGGCAGTTCGGTAAATTGAGCTTTGACCAGGCTCGCAATCTCGTGGGTGTACAAGGAATCATATGAGTGGGTGACACACAGGACCTCTGCATAGGTTTCTGCGGATAGCCGGGATCTTTCCGTTTCCCGGTCGATCCACCAAAGGGATGAGGCGATGTTGAAGTGGAGGCTCGCGCGAAGGAGGCGATCGAGCACGCTTTCTGGGCAATTGATGTCCGTGCTGGAGATGACGGCTTGGTACACTTCTGTAAATCTCTCTGCGTATTCCTTTAGAGGCTCGACTGACCGCAAGGGTAGAGCGCTGGTTGCTTGCACGACGATGTTCTGTACACTAGTGTTCGAGGACATGCCGGACAGCCAGCCCAAGGCGTAACCATCGAGGTCGTCGGCCCTAAATTCAACAGCTGCGTGCTCGACATCTCTAAATCTGCGAGGAGGAGGCTTTTTGGGTGTCGATGAAGCCAGAGTGATGAGGCTGATGAAATAAGCATAGGACAGGAAAATGTACCGCGACAGCAATGTCTTGTACGGGCACGAAGGGTACCAAATCGGAAGAAGGTTGGTGACGAAGTAAATGGCAAAGGTTACGAACGTAATAGTCCCGACGACGGATGCAATTGCCGCTTGCAGAGGGACCAGAAAGAGAACCAGGCCGACGAGAAATATGCCTAGGGACACGCTCAATAGCAAGGGCAATAAACCGATGATAAACCCCACACCCCATTGCTCCAGTCCCATGTACCGGAATTGGCGCACACGGCACCTGTCTTGGGGTGTCCCTGAGGGCATGGTGATGTACTGGTGGATCCACTGCTTTGTGAGGACAGCGAACAGAGCGGTAGCAAGACTGAATGCGAGACTGGTGAACCATAGTGCATTGACTAGTGAATCAGATATAGTGGGGCGAAAACCCGACAAGGGAGTAAGGCTGGAGCGAGGAACATTATTGACGAGAGAACCGTTGGCAGATGCACGTTGGACGTCGATGAGCTCAAACAGAAGTGTCGCCGTGACCTGACCATAGTCGACTTGGAGATTCTGCGACGTTTGGACGACGAATGTAGTGACCACAGCTGAGAAAAGACCAGCCTATACGATTTTGAGCAAGGAGACAATGAGCTTTGAAAAAAAACACTCACGAAAACGAGCAGAACATCCAGTCCATCTCTCCACCCTTCCAGCATCTCGGTATCGAATCCAGCACATTCTTCGAGGTACGTTCTCCACACCCTGGCGAGCGGACCCAGCTCCTCGTACCGCTTATCCTCCGGAAACCTCTGCTCGTAGTTGAACGTGTCGTTCCCTTTGCTCTCGATAAGTTATGCGGAAGCCGTAATGATGCCAGAGCAACGTACCGCCGATCTGGGACCCACGTTGTTGTATACCAAAGACCCTGCGTGATTTTCGTGGGTGGTGTCGAGTCAGCGTTTCTTGGGCATTATTGGGCGGTGCTGGATCTTCATCTTGTACGGTGTGGACAGACGGCATGGTGGCGAAGCGAAGGTGATATCTATGAATGGCGATATCGAGCTCGTCGCAAAATGGGCGTTGATGACCAAAAGCAGGAGAAGCACGTGATCGACCAGCTTCTTCTGTACCATCACTCCCGTACCGTAGAACGACGACGGGGTAACATATAGAAGAAATTGAAACAAACTTTATTTCCATTCCATACAACCACCTACCCCCAACATATCAACCAAGCTCGGCGCGATATCTACCATCACAGAAGGTCAGTAACCCAAGGAAGTGAACTTCCCCCCCCCCCTCCCAACTGGTGACGACAATGCTTCAAAACAGAGGGCCGTCCAATGACCCAACAGCCGCTGCCCCTCCAGTCCAGGGAACGGGCATCTTCAGTCGACCAATTCGCCAAGCTTCGAGGAGTGTCGCTGCCTATTCACACCTCGCTGATACTGCCGCGGCTGAACCACATATACGACGTTGTTTTCACACATTAGTAAGGAGAATTGCCGCCGCTGTCTATAATAGTAGTAAGTAGCAGTAGCACTACCTTGTAACAATAATTTATAAGACACCAGAAAGGATGATGGGCGAGCTCGATAAGATTAATTGACATCTTAGAATCCATGCGGCATTTCCACGGCGTCCGCGAAGTTCGTCTCCAACAGGCGTCCGATTCCATGTCGGCATTTCCTTCTGTGATTCCTACGTAAAGAACAGCGCCCAACCACGCTTCAATACTCTTGAATCATCTGACCATGTTCGAACACCATGCTAAGCGACGGTAAGAATCCTAGGCCTTCATTCTTACCCGTCATATGTCTAATTTCTACTAGACCAAGTGGGCCGCACCACTAGAGCCGTCAGGCTTCTCTGCCGCCACGAAACTTTCTAGTTCCTTGGAGCACCACAAGCGACGTCTTGAATCCATCCTTGCTTGGGATGGCCTTACCTCTCCGCCTCAGTGTGCGAGAGACAGGCCTCCTACTCCAATATTCGACAGCAATCGTACTGCACAATCTCTAGAGGGATATTCTAGTTCACAATGAATCCGATTTCTTCCACCTCTCCCTTGGGGCATAACTTTCGTCGTGATCATGCAAGCAACCCAGTTGGCGTAACAGCACTCTCAGGGGTAATAAATTCCGAGTATGTGCAATTTCCACTCAAGGATAGACTTTTCAACAAAGGACGAGCAGTTCAGAGTGAAGTTTTATAAATATTACATTGTATGCATTATTTATTCTAGGAGTGGGGGAACTCGTAACTGTAAGAGTGATTAGTTGAATTACTGAACAATGTCCAAAGTGAGGATGTGTTTTGGTTTGCTAACTAGTGCGTCATTTAGACAAGCAAGCTCTGATACTCCTTGAATTTATCCAAAACGGCCAGCAAGTTCAGATCATCTTCCACCGTAGTGTTCAAAGCAGTGGCGAAGAAATTCTAGATCCAAATAATGAAGCTACATAATCCTCAAGACAATGTAGCACGTACCCTGAGCTGGCTTGAACTATGAGCCATTTTATCAAGAACATTGCCTAGGGCGTCAAGGTCGTTTGTTGTCAGCCCTACCTGGACAGCGAATGTCTCAAGTTTGGCAATGTTATGATCAAGTGACAACCCAAGAACTGACAGGTAGGGTCTGAATATGGATTTCAGCCCAGGCAGATTACGTGATTCGTGGGACAGATATGCACTAAGGCGTTCCAGATCGTTGTCGATTGATCTAAGCAACACCGATGAATCTTTGACCGTCCTGTGCAGTTGGGAAAGGGTGTCATCGACTGTGTCGCAAAATTTCTTCATTTGTGTCCGTACCACTTCATATGATGATGATGAGGGCCAATACCACATCAATTTGATGGGTTTGTCGAGGGGCGCCAGCTTTTGGATCAGAAATAAATGTATAGAGCGTTGAGAGGAAAAGATTATGACTCGCACCTGTTCCTTGAAGGTCTTCAAGGTGTGATATCCAACTTCGTTGACACTGCGCAGCGAAGATCTGAACTTTCTGAGCTCATTCCTCTCGCGTTTAAATTGCTTGGCGAGCTCCAGGCCAACTTTTTCCGGAAGCTTGTGATCATGTCCAGCCTCATGAGATAATCGGCTAAACAAGTCAATCTGGACAGCAACAGCCTCAAAGACAAGGCCATTGGAGATATTTGTGAGGTACAGTTTGATGTGAACAGCATCTTCAGCTTCGAGGTTGAGGAGCGCAGCCATGTTAACAGTCCTATTGTAAAGGATCTCAGAGTCTTCATTATAGAACGACCGATGGGATGGTGTCGAAGGACATGCATGAAAATATTCGCACTTGATGTAAAAGAAAGTCGAGCCTGCACGCGAGGCAAAGTTCCCCCAAGTGCTAGTGAAGAAAAGTGCGACCCCGGAGCCGGTTGTCGTGAGTGCTGCACCGAAGCCGTGCCCAGCACCAGATATCAAGTCACTGACGGGCTTCAGAAGAGAGTACAACAATACCGCCACAAGTGATATCGAGAGGGAGAAGATGATGACAGCGATTACTGGACCTCGGTCTGGACCTGCGGTGGATCGGGGGGGAGTGCATGATTCATGAGCTTGTGAGTGACAAGAGCGAGGTGTCGATGGATGGGTATCAGCTTTAACAGTATCGTCCGAAAGAGACATAGAGGGGAGGATGGGCTTTGATTTGGAAGGTAAAGTTCGAAAAGATTGTGTTACTTATAGTCGAGTGAGCCTGACTCGAAGGGGTAACTTGACTGTAACGATGGTTGCTGAGAATTTTTTCATGTAGATTTTAACGCCTGCATTTTGGGAGTTAGACACATAACAAGTATCAATCACAAAAAGGCGGCTTGCCGTGGTAGTTTGAATAAAAAGTGAAGTGGCGACCATCATTCGTGGCAGAGGAGTGTGAGAAAGAAATGTAGTCTCTTGTTGTCTAACCATAACCTCTTCGTGAGAATAAACAGGAAGAACTATAGCAGGACATCAGTGATGTGATCGTAGCAAGGAACTGAGTCGACACTTATTCACAGTTACCAAATAATGCTACTCGTGAGTTGAGTGACGAGAACAAGGGTAGCCGTTTCAGGGACTGAGAGGTCACATGGACCCATCATTTGTAAGTATATCGTCTCATCACTCTGTGGCGGTACCTTCATACCATCTTCCTCCTCTGTCACCACCACCAAAATCGACGCATGGACTCTTCTGTACCTCAGGCAAGAATATCCTCTGCGTCTCCTCATGTGTGCTGTCTGCCCTCGTGGTCACATTTCAGACACTTAGGCTTCCTATTGATCCTTGGCGCCTTTGCAGCATTTGTCTTGATTAATCTGCTATGCTTGCCATTATCATCGACTTCTTACTGCGATTCCACCTCATGGATGCTCAGAAAACTCCTCACCTCATCATCCACAAAGAACTGGTCCGAGCAGAACTCTTGTTTCACTGAGGGAAACTGCATTACTGCTGCGGACTCAGCTGCGATTATCAGCTCCCATCTCGAACACATCAAGTTCATGGTCGATTTGGTTGAAGGTACAGGACTACCTCCAGGACGCTACTTCGACTTCCAGGGCAGGTACATCGATTTTAGTACTTTTCACATACATTTGATGAATCGTGCACTAAAACAGTCTTCGTCGTGACTTCGGGAAATACGGGATTTCCTCTGACAGTAATTTGGAAGTTGACGAGGATCGCAAAGTATTTGTGGACAACCTTGGCACTCTATGCGAATTCCGACACAAAATCAGGCATCACTATCGCCTCTACCTCGACAACTTTTTTCAGTCCTTCGGGCCTTGGGGACTGTCTCCAGTACTAAACCCGGTAGGGATCTACTATCACAAAAAAGGGATGCCTTTATTAAATATGTCCCATTTGTCCAGTTTGAAAGAGCAATCAAAAGTCTGAAGAGAGCTGCTGAACAGGAAGCTCTCATGGAGACAGGAAATGTTCAACTACAAGAGAAATACGCCATCAAGGTCGACAATATCCTGCGGCCTTCACTAGACCGCTTCTTCGCTGATATTCGTGTCGCATTCAGCGACCTTGCGACTGGCGTCCCTCCCATAATAGACTTCTTTACTAATATCAGCTCATATGGATATCTAGTATCAGAAGGACTGGACGCCGAAATTCCACGTGTGGCAGATGCATACCAGAATCTTCCCTGGTGGGATTCTGTTCCCATACTTGACCTAATCACTGAGAGCATACTGGGCATAAAACCTCGCCGATGGTCGATATCCGAGTATAAAGAGTTTCTGTCTAAGGATGAAGCAAGTATCCGGACCCTTGTTGAGCACTCAAGTATATTCCACGATCATTTCACAGCGCTGGCGCACTATTTCATTTGGTATGCGAATCACCCTGTAACGGTGAGTGCTTCTATCATGTTCTAGTTTCTCCAACTCATAATTCCAAGTATCATTATAACCATACCGAGAAACTTGTGACCGCTGATGAATTGGCGCAGTCAGTAGTAGATGTCAAGGCACGACTTGATCTGGACAATTATGGGGCGGATCTCTCACCCCGTCGGGTGATAGGTTCGCATCTTTCTCTTCCCGCCAATGAGGATCCGTTTGTAGATCATTCTGTAGACGAATACGGTGTATGATAGAAACTAGAAGCTATAGCACCCTTCTGCATACCATCTGTATTACTCTTGTATACCGGGCGTCTAATCGATACCACAATTTTCCTTCTTAATACACAGGGTAACCCAACGTCAAAAAATGGACGAGCATCAGTGCATAATCTGCACACGGTTATGTCCCTCTATGATGCCGTTGGTATACACAACATCCTCTTCGTCACCGTGATACGCTTTGAGAACTCACTCGACAGATAATATGTGCCTAGTTGTTCCTCCGGACAATATCTTGACGAATTTGCCCCAAATATGGGCCGCAGTAGGACCAGTCGTCTTCAATCCAAATCAAACAAAAGCAGAATGTAACTGGGGTTTCTAGGTCACTGTGACCGACTTCCCTGAAATGACGATGTACCAAGCTCGTATAGGCGCAGCAATGTCTTTTGAGACGGTATGTCAAACGAGTACAGAAGTATGACGGGGCGTAACATGATCACTAGAATGCTGCATGGACAGTGATGAGCTAGAGATATGTGTCATCACAGAGAGGTCCTCTGCAGGTCAAGCATATCATTACATTCACTACCCAGTTTGTATATAGGTAGAGCTCACAAGGGTCGCTCGCAAAGTTCTCCTGGGCCGATGAGGTTCACCCTTCTTCACAGGAATCCATTGGCGTAGAGTCAAAGGCTAATTTATGAATGGTGGTATGTGATGCACTTACAAAGGACTTCAATATGGATACAGTAAAGAGGAATGTCGCTGCTTGTTCACACTTCACTGATATTGCTGAGATTCATTGTGATTTCCTCCGTTTCTGCTTCTACAATGCAATGCTGCCACTGCTGCAACCGATTCCAAAGCGACTTCATCAACAACGGCTCATTTATAGATTGGTTATCTTCAGCTAGAGCCTGTCCCTGTGGCAAGAGAGCAGGCCTATCAAGTCCAAAGGTTCCTATACATCCTCCTTTGACAAATTCCCTAAAGTCTGAAATACTGCGACAAATGTTCCAGTCCCAATCATGCGACAGCATGCTAAAGTGGTCAGGAATATTATCAAGCTTCTGCAGGCACTCAGGCCAAGCAGGGTGATCTGGATGAACTTGCACAAGATGGCAAAGGCACTGACGTTTCTCCTGACAGATGTGCATCGCTCAAATGGTGAAGAGGTTCTCAGGCTTGAAAATGTGTACAAAACATTGTTGAAAGACATGATGGTCCAACACATTGGGTGTCATCCAGATGATAAAGGTGTCGAGGATTGCCGACAGGTTCCCATTGGATAAAAGATCGTCACTGCAGAGCTTGCCTATCGTGTCAAGATGACACCCAGAAACAAAATGAGAGAAAATCTGATTCACAACTGGGGTGAACCGCACAAAGTAAAGGATGAGTTCTTTTGACTTGGATTTTAGTATAAATGGAGTCTGACATGGGTGACCTTTTTCTCGCAGTGTCCAGGCCTTATCCTGGAAAGTGACTTGGACAAAATTAGAGGCCATCAATGGTGTACACCAGTCCTCGGGGAGAAAACGAGGGCAAGGGGGCATCAAATTGAGCACTCGCAGAAACATCACCAATGTGATATGCTGGTCTGAACTAGTCATTGAGGGCCATCACATTTGTGTGGCATTATCCGAGTCCTATGGTCTTAATTTTTATCACATCTATGTTGCAGTATATACATGATATTGGAATTTAATCATATGTTATGGTATTATATATATTATGTTGTAGGTGTATGTCTGTATAACTATGTTTACATTTGAATGGTGTATATGTACAATTCAGGTATTTGATCATTCCATCAGCTAAATCAATTTCATGGATATTGCCTTCATACTTTGCATTACATTCCAGGGTCAATCCATCATGAAACCATGCATTATGTTTGTTATCTATATACCGTGCAGTGAAATGAGTGTGTCAAAAATATATTATGCCTTGTGAATTATATCTTAATTTTTGACTGTGTATCTGAAGCAAGGGGGTGGCATCAGGTAAATCTGGAACATAACATGGGGGGGTAAGGGGGGGGAAGGGGGAGGGGGGGAGGGGTAGCGACCTTAAAAACGTAACCAACATACCCCTATTAGCAATCATAGAATGAGAGAATAGAGTATTTTCACCATGAATAGGGCCATTTTGATTGAAATCTATGATTTCTGCTCAAAATTTTGGCCAAAATTACCCCAGGAACAACCCAATCGAGACACTGCCCTGGATGATGTAACACTGGGCTTCACGGTTCCTCTGATCCCCCAAGAATTTGATGGCAAAGAAGGCAAAACAACCCATAAGCACGCCGTATGTTCTCACATGTCACGTACTCAATTTAGCGACCCATAAATCTGTTTCTAGTCTGCATTCAATGCATCAAGCATGCAATTTTGTTCAGAGTGCCAACATGATGTACAAATCACTTTTGGTAGCAAGAAAAACTGGGCTGCACACCTAAAAAGTCATGAACATCTTAACAGCACTGTCCTTAGAAAGTCTGCTACAATCACAAGTTTTTTCAAGATGCAAAATCCCCTCCAAAACATCGGTTTCGTTGCTAGTGTATCCCATGTGAATCTGATTGCCAGCAGTGAAACGGCTGGTGGAGATAAAGGAACCATGAATAAGGGAGACAAGACACTACTCCTGCTACAAACAGTTATCGAAATGGAAGAATTTGCACCAGCAGGTGAAACCATTGGCTCTCAGCTGCATGGTTTGCATAAAGCATGCAAGCAAAAGCTTCCTGGCAGCAGCAAAGTCTTTGAAGGTGCCGAAATGGCTAGCTGTGGTGAATGTGAGCTATCGCTTGATGAATCAATGGATTAGATTGAGTGTAGTGGACCTGCCTGCTTTATAAAGGTGAGTACTCATGTATTAGGGAAGGATTTTGGCTTATTTTCAATGGTAATATCACTCACATGGTCAAGGTCTACTAGAAAAGCCACCTAGTGAGTGGTTTTGCAATGACGATTGCCAGAAAAATGCTGGATTTCATGTTTCGCATCATCATCGAACTTAGTGAATAATTATTCAAGTAGCATGTGAAAAACTATTACCAAATATAGTTATATTATTACTATAAAAGGAAGGAGGGGTCCAGCTCTCCTTAAACATGTTAATGTAGGTCATGTTGGTCATTTCATTTCCACCACCCCCTTGATCTGAAGTTCAATATGGGGGTCTGCAAGTGTATTACTGGATGATACTAACACTGCTAGCAATGGTGGGGCAGATTCAAATAAGTCTTTTTGTAAACAGGTGCATAACAATATGTACATCTCTGTTTTAGTGTCTTGTTTGAGCTGACATCCAGGTACTCTTGAATAGTTTGCTGCTTTGATGTGTTGCCATTGTGAGAAGGTATGATAGAACAATTGAATGATTCAATTACACTAATATTGTGCAGATTAGAACATTCTACTATTAATTTGTTGAATACAGTTGAGCTTACAAATAGTTTGCTTATAATTGCTTCCACACTTGTGTTCTGCCCAAATACAAATACATTTGAATACATGTTACACAATTTATGACAGAAAAAATCTCTTACCTCTTCTAAAGTGTATTCATTTTCTGCATGCTTTTTAAATGAACCTACAAGTAAACCCAGCCATTCTGTATTCATTTGTGTGAACAGAACAGAATACACATCTAGATTTGAACTCCATATATTAAATAATACAAACAATACAGCATCATATGCACAGCTATTATTATACCATTTACAACCCTTAGGTACAAGATTTTCTGTTATTACTGGTAATTCTGTATTATTATAAGGAGGTATATCTTGCAACTTGATAGGTTTCTGTATGTCTGAATTGCTGGTGGATGGAACCTCAATAGGATCAGAAACAGATGTGTTTTCCTTAGATAAATAAGAACATACAGGCAAGAATATAATCAGTCATTGTAATGCAAAACACAACAGAAAGTGAACAAATGTCACAGGAGATGGACAGGAAATCCGAATGGCCAAAAACAAAGGAACTGGAATGAATTTCACCCGATGGACGATTAATTCCGATCAGCCAAACAAAAATGCTAAGAAAAGTAAAGGATTCCCAGGATATTGATGAATCTTTTTCATTTTTTCCCATGGTTGGGCTCATGCAGCAAGTTCGGCAATCACTGAAGGAATCATTTTAAGTGGCCAATCCTCTATAAGGACTGATTACCTATATACATAGGACTCAGAACTGTGCATTAAAACATCGCCAAACTCTTGTGATGAAATCAAGGTATACAGGAGCTTCAACACCGAATGGCGATTGGCATCTAGTTTGAAAGAAGGAAAATTGTCATCAAGGAGATCAGACTCATGGACACCCATGAAAGTTGCAATGTTGAGCATAACTATGCCAAAAAAGGTGTCAATGGAAGGATTGATCATGGGCACTGTGTGGATAAAAGGAGAGCTAGCCATTGTTAGCAATGTACATAGCTGTGGATCCCCAGGGCTGGGGAATTCAGTGACAGGACCCAAATGGAAAAGGTTGTTCACGGCATCTCTGAAGCACAGAAAGATGGCATGGGCAACATACAGAAACAGATACTTGTGAATGGCTACCTCAAGAGTGACTGGGCATGTACCACGATCATCTTTGTCAATGCTGTCAGAAGTTAAACACATCTCCAATTTGTCACTTCCCAAGAAAAGAGGAGAGGGTTTGTAGTTGGCAGGCCAATAGGACAAGGAAATTGCATGGAATAGAGGCTGGATCAACCTCCTGTCATTGCTATTCTCCCACCGTGAATCAAGAGGTAGGAGCTTCTGCAGAAGATAGCCCCATACAATGGGCTGCAGATGAAGTCGCCGGTCTGCTGGTTCTAAGAACTGGGCATTACACAGACTGCGAATCTCCACCAAATGATCACCAAGAATATCACCAGGATAGATAGCCAAAAGCTCTGCATAGACTTATGGAGACAACTGGTTTAGTTCCTGTTTCACATCCACAGTGAAAGTGTAATGTGCACTACCAAGGCAAAAGCCTGCATGAGTAAGGCAATCAAATTTGCCTTCTTCAATGGAGAAGTGTATGAGGCTGGCAACAGCATTGTAAAACTCCAAAATACCTTTTGCACACTGCTTTAGAGGCTTCACAGACGCTAGCAGTAAAGCCCCAATTGACTGTACAATGATGGTCTGCACACTGGGATTGGAAGACATGTCGAATAGCCAAGTCAATACATATACATCCATCTCATCTGCACTGGACTCCACAGCTGAGCGCTCAGCATCTTGAAGTGTGTAAATGGGCCTCATACCTCTTATCCTCTGGAAATTGCTGCTCGTAGTCGAATGGATCATTTTCTTTGCTCTCAATGAGATACACAGCCATTATAAAGCAAAAATCAATGCACCTCTAACTTGGGTTCCATGTTGCTGGATGCCAAAAATGGTGTGAGTTGATTTTTTCCAGAAATATGTTGTCCTCATAGGCTGCTCAGGCTCGGATTTGCCCATCTCATCCAGTCTTTCTGCGAGAGCATTGGCTGTTGGTCATGGTATATTCTCATTGCCTTCCTCCTGTGTAGTATGGATGTCATTAGGCATAGTGGTAGCATAACAGAGATGCACAGGCTGGGAAATTCAGTGAAGGCACATGTTCCTGAGGCATCACTGCGCTTTGATTTAAAATTGTTGAGTTGTTGTGGTATAGAAAACCTGTTAGACCCAAACCTCACGTGATCCAAACAAGCATAAACTTAGAGTCGTATACCGGTAATCACCGACGACCTAAGTAGAGCTGTAGTGTAGGACTCGTGAAGGTGCGGCACTAGGTGCTAGTCATTGAGAGAGTAAGGTTGGTATTGATAAACTATAGCTTGAAGCTGAGGTATTACAGCGAGAGTCGTGCTACTTATATACTAAAGTCTGTGTACTAATAATAGGTCCATCGGTAAGCAACAACAAGGGAACAATGAGTGTATGACCAGTAAGTCGAGTGGTAACGTTGCAATGGAGTTGAGCCATAGGGGAAGGACAGTAGTCGACCGTTATGGGCATGGAGATGGTGCGGCGAGGTGAAGATAGGGATCAGATAGTGGCAATTAGATAGCGAAGATAAGTGCTTGGGCACTTATATGAAGAAAATCGGAGAAAATGTGAATAAATCGTAACATTACCCTCTTGTTAAGGCAGTCATCCTGACTGCCATTAGGGTTCTTCTTCTGCGATTTCATGGTTGGCTTTTTGTACATTTCTCCAGTATTTGTCTATCATCCTTTTCCACTTTGGCTTGAATTTGATCCAGTATTGGGTCCCATCTTCTGCCTGCACTTTGTATCTGACATCACCATTATCCGAGTAGTCGTTGTCGAGGATCATGGTGATGGCTTTGCTTGGGTTGGTTATGATTTTGGCTATGTCTACGCATCCGGCGTGTTGGATGCATTGTTCATACTCTTCAATTGCCTCCTGTGTGTGCTCCATTTCCATTTCTCGTACCCACGAGTTGTGTTCTTGTGTCCATCCTTTCCATTTGATGAAGTAGTTGGTCGTTGAAGAGGCGTCTGAGTGCACAGAGCTAGAAATGCAACAGTGTCGAAGACACTGATCACACCCACACCCAACACTACACACACAAACACACTCAAGTTCATGGGGGGATTCTAATGCGATGAAAGTAGCGAACCAATACAATTGAATTCTCAATATCTCTAAGATACACGCACAGCAATAGTGTTCGTATAATATCTAGACTTCTCTAAGTCCAAAGGCTTTTCTCAAGAACAAGAGGGTGTGACTTCCGTCGCCAGGCCTCAAGGCAAGGGTGTATAACACAATACAACTTTGTCAAATGTCTCCACAACTTTCTAGCAGTTGCTCAGGACTCTAATAACCACTGCACACAATCAATAACACCCTAAACACCACTTAAACAACTGCACTCAAAGCAGAAACCAATTCCTATTAAACTTGACACACTAAATAAAACCTCATGCATCACACGCTAAACCAAAACCTTCACAAACACATGGAGAAGTGTCTACACTGACACAAAACTCCGAAACTTCCACAAGAGCCACAGGGTTTGAACCTATGCAATCCAGAGAAACCCCATCCGACAAGCCAAAGGGTTTGAACCTTTGCCAACCTGCGAAAATAACACAGAAGAGCAAGCACTAATCAAGCCAAAGGGTTTGAACCTCTGCTGCCTGTAATGCCTTGCATCACACAAATGCCCTCAAGAACTCGAAAGGGTGACCTTCAAGACACCGTACTCTTATTCTCTCACAGAGCGCAAGTCAAACCGAAACCAGACTCTCTGCATGGAGTGCCACACTATTTTCTTATCTAAGCATGCGACTTAATTCACACAATAGATATCTGATATGGGTTGTATCCTCTCTTGAAGTTACTAGCTACTCTAAGTGCTAGAGCGCGTGGCTGAAAAGCTTTGCACTATTACACCATGGGCTCGAAACTTGTACTCTACATCTACACTACAGTATTTATACAATTCTACATCATACATGTCGATACAACTTAATACAGTACTGTTAGAACCTCAGAACATTATTCCTTGCAACGTGCACACATTGTTATAGCATGCCTGGGGCTGGACACTTGGTTGGAGGCCTATCTTGAGACCAGATTCTGTTTCCTCATGGTTGATACTCCACTCGCACTGCTCTCTATGCGTTGGCATGTCACTCATCATTTCCTCGGAGGATACTTGGAGTGACAACCAATCATATAGGCTGTATCCTATTCTAAAGTTGAGTTTCTAGGTTTCTCTGGTTGGTGGGGGATACCCGTGATAAGCCTAGGCACTGCTCTCTTTGGCTAAACTGGGTTCTCTTGGAGTTATCTATGCTGAGGCATTATTTGGGACACGTGTGTGTGTGCCGCGTGATCAGGGCCCTGTGCATCATCAATCAATGTGTCACGTAGTTCTCTTGGGATCAGGCATGTCTTTTATTACATCTGTGGATCATGTATGCAATCTGTTGGTAGTGCATTCAGTATCAAGTGTTGAGCTCTTGTACTTAGTGTGACCTCAATGAAGTATCATACTAAGTTAGAGCATGCACTCTACCAATAGTCACTTCAGACTTGCGCGCGCATGCGCACATTGTTATACCACACGCTATGTTGATATCACTGCGCTCTATGGCTATTTTTATATATGCGCACAATGCACATGGCAGATCAATCCTTCTCATATCATGTCTGTCTCTCATCAATTCATTGGAGCACGTATCTGATCTGCCTCTAGTGTATTCAATATCAAGTGCTGAGCTCTCATACTTAGTGTGACCTCAACCAGTATCATTCTAAGTTAGAGCATGCCCTCTACTAATTGTCACTCGAGGCCATACTGCACGTGACTCGGTATCGTGCTCCATACATATATTACTGCACTCTGTGTGTTTGACACTGTGCTCTATGCATATAGTACTGCGCTCTTTCTGTATTTTGTGTTACCTCAGTAACTAGCCCTTATACCATGTATGTATTCATACATATCGCAAAATTACATGGGTAGACATGTTGCGAGCGTGTCAGCATCTTCAGTACTTTTGTCGCTACATCCTGCACCCTTCCTTCCTTATGGATTGGTGCCATGTGTTTGTATGTGGGCGCATTAGATCCACCGGACTTAAATTCAGTTTTCTGTTTGCCAATTTTATCTGTGGGAAGAGGGGCAAAACTTATGCTGGGTACTTTCCTAAATGGAAGTTCTTGATGTGGTGCCTCATCCTCCTCATCACTAGCTTCTTCTACAGTCACTGGTTGCCTACTAGTATGAGTGCTGACTGGAATTTCCACCGCAACCTTCTTTCTAGTGGGTACCTGTGGTACTGGCAATTCTTTCTCAGATTCATCAGATTCATTGGATACTGGTTCAATTATTTTCTTTACATATTTCTTTGTTTCAGTTCCCTTCAGTCTAGTCTTGAAATGGTCCTCTGGCTGTTTATGGGGAATGGTCAAAAGGATCGACACATTCTTCCACGTAGCCTTCATCAGACCCTTTTGAAACCTGACTGGGAGGAATCTCCAGTGTTAGTGCAAGTAGAAACATATTGCCCTTCTAAACTTTGGCTGCTAGTCGCATTCTGAACTCCAGCCTGATTTAATAGTGACCTCATTTGGTTCATAAACATGTTGGGGTCAAAGGCTTGGTTCATTGTCTGCATACTAGAGGATGGCATGGGTGCCTGCAGTAACTGTGGCTGACTAGTTGGCTGCACAGGTGTTGAAACCCATGTACTAGCCTGCCAATATTGCAGATCTTGACAAAGCTTGTCAATCACTTCATCCCTAGCATCTCGTGGTTTATTTGCGTACAAAGAAGCGCTATCAGGCATGTTAATATTGAGTATACTAGTGACCCCACTAGCATCTTCCCAGAACATCTGTTCTTGCTTCTTATTCAGAGACGAGAGCATATGATCCATAGGACAGAGATGAGCAGGTTCTTGTGGGATAGGTGTCCTATCCATCATCATGAACTTCCTGTCTACGAGCCTCAACAATCCTTCGGCTACATGCTTCTGGACATTCTGGCAATCTCTTACATAGTGCCCAGGCTTCCAATCGTACCAGCAGTTATCATTTGGACCTGCACCCGGATGTTCGTTCTGTGGGCATGATTGCCTAGATGAGAAGCTATTATTTCCGCCTTGTTGAAAGGCTCTCAAGATTTGCTCCTGTTGCTCCTTCACCTGTTTCTCACTGACGTCAATGTGATCGAGTAAGGCGGCTACTTGCTGCTTTACATCTTCAAATTCTGCCTTGATTCCGGACCCACTAGTGGCTCCAGTCGATGATACATTTCCACTAGTCTCCGACAGAAGGTAACTAGTAGAGCTGTTGAGAGCAATATCATCAGCCTCAGCAACAACCTCGTCGAGGGTGTGCATATCCTCTCTTCTTACTATGGTTTTGATGACTGCAGGTGCAGCAGGAGCAGCACCAGCAGCACCAGCAGCAGGGGCTGCAGCTGGCACACTAGTTGCTTTCTTGAAACCATGCTTGATACTTAAGTGCGATGCAATATTTTCTCTAAAAGCGGGTGACAATGACTTGGTAAATTTTTCCACTAGTTCACAATTCGTAACTAGTGCTGGGGGCTTCTGTAGCTTCTTCGCTTCCATCAAGAACCTGCACTTGAATTTCAAGTACGACTCACGCTCATCAGCCCCAAGGTTCGAAAACTTACATGAAATTCACATGAGCCTCTCCCAAGTGCCTGTCTTTGCATCTGCCGCCTCTGGGTAATTTTTCAAGATTGCATCTTTGAATTTGATGAAAGTGCCACTATCATAGTTTTCCAATGCTTGCCATTCCTCTTCGGTATGCGCATCCGTATACCTTACTAGTTTCTTCTTCTTCTCATTGTCATCTGTGATGCTATAGTCAGAGAATAAATCCTCCATTTGCCCAAGGAAATGCCTCAAGTTCTCAGGTTCATCACTGTCAAACTTGGGAGCGTCCCTAGAAGTGGGTCTAGGCATCTTTTGGGTGCTAGCGGACATGTTCGGTCTACTAGTGGTTTGAATGGACTGGGAGTTTGATTGTCCAGGAAATAGTGGATTAGATGGTCCACTAGTGGGGGAAGTTCTAGGCCTTGTGCACAGCACAGGGGGTCCAGTCTGTTGGATGATACAATTTGCATTGATTCACTGCTCTGTCCTAGCTTGTGGGCTATTGGGCAGGGCAGTTGCACTTTGTGGTTTCTTCAATAAGTCATAATTAGATGGGACTCCAACACCAGCAGCTGTTGAATTGGCTGTTGTTCTTCCTTTGGGTCTTGTGGTGGCACTATTGGGTGCTGGCCTTGAAGACAATGATTGCATGGGTTCTGTAGCTCTAGCCTTGCCTTTTGCTTTTGCTTTTGCTGGGTTAGACAGGTTGCATACAAGTTGCTAGGTTGAATAGTAGTTTATTCAACAAGACTAAGTGCCAAATAAAAGTCTCTTTAAGATTCAACAAGATTATCAAGTCTGAAACTCCCTCGTGGTGGGCTCCAGATGATGTGCTCAGTAATGGTGAGTGGCAAAAGGACTAGTGAGTTGCAACGAACTACAATCAACACTAAACCTCTCAAAACTCTACACTTATCACCAATGTATTGAATTCAGGTGTTTCAAGTATGATAGAAGCACTCTACAAACTTCAATAATCCAGTAGACTTGTTCAAAAAGACTTCTACTTGTTACTAGTGAGCCTAACAAAGGTAACACTTGTACTAGCGGGGGTTTTAAGACACGGTTGGGGAAAGGTGACTTGATTCAAGCTGCTATGCTCGCTGGGACTATGGCTGCTTTGGACTAGTGGCTCTCTTGGCCCTGTAACTGCTCCTTACAAGCAATGAACACTTGACTAGTCGCACTCTTGGCAAACTAGTGGCACTCTTGGCCTAAGAATACTACTATGACTGCTGAGGACTTGCTTGAACTAACTCCAAAACACTCCTGGTCTTTGCTTGACACAACAGTAGATTCAAAAAGGGGCTTCAATTCGCTTCAATACTAAGGTGAGTCCACAACTAGTGGTCGCTTCGTCGAGGTTTAAGCACAAAATCCTTTAATTGGGGCACTAGAATACTGACTAGTATGTCACAATCACAGGGAAGGCTTGCCTGCCATGCGTGTACTTGTCTGTCTACTTATATACTACAGCCATAAGGCACAATCAGGGTCTAATTAAGCTGAATAGGGAGTATTATTGGTAAGATTTGCTAGGCTAGTCACGAGAAATGGTGAAAGAGCATGCAATAGCCAGTCTGGAGCCAGTTGCATGCTTACTAGTGGGACCTAGGAGCTCCGACGGGAGCCCTATCCCACATCTCAAAGCTGCTATTTGCCTGTGGTTGTCAAGGCTGAATGACTAGCCTGATGGGCATGCCTGCAACAGTAGTCAATCATGATTGGAACCACTGCCTGGCTATACTAGTGCCAATCATATGAGATCTGTATCACACTAGTCAAATCTCCAGCAAAGTCGATCCGTTACTGATGCTTTTTCTAAGTCCTATTCGAGATTCTGTGTAACTAGTTTATCCTGACTTAGGCATTTCTGCCAAGACCAGTATACTAGTGATCAAACTCCATGCTAAGTGTGCCCTCTGCCTCTGGTTTGGTTTGTTAGTCGCATCCTTGGTCCACTCATGGCTTTATTTGCTTAGCCCATTAGGTGGCAGGATACTAGTGTGACCGGCTGGTAGAGCTTGGCCCGCAGGGGTGCTGTCTCTAAGTCCTGGTTTTACTAGTCACGTACTAATCTGACTATCAGCTTGAAGCCTCCACTATAGTCCTCTAAAGCCTCACTAGTGTCGGATAGATCCATGATAGTATTGTTGTAAAATCGCAAAATCTAGGTGTGAACATATAGACGGTGTATCACCATGCACATATATACCAAACTCAACCTCTGCCATGCCTACCATCTAGTCCATATCGCTGATGGAGATGAATGGAAAACCGCATTCCATACCTGCTATGGGTCTTTTGAATGGCACATCATGCCATTTGGTCTTACCAATGCTCCTGTGGCTTTCCAACATTTTGTCAATGACATTTTCGCAGACATGCTCAATGTCTCTGTTGTCGTGTACCTCAATGATATCCTCATCTATTCTAACGATCCCGCAGAACACTGAAAGAATGTATGTGAAGTCCTATGCAGACTTCGAGCCAATGGGCTCTACTGCAAAGGGTCTAAATGCGAGTTCAATTGGGATTCCATGGAATATCTAGGCTACATCCTCTCTTCTGAAGGCTTATGAATGGCTGAAGACAAAGTCAAAGCTATTGTTGACTGGCCAATCCCGTGGAAGGTCAAAGATATCCAATCATTTCTTGGTTTCGCCAACTTCTACCGCTGTTTCATCTACAAATACAGTGAGATTGTTCTACCCCTAACATGTCTTACATGCAAAGGTATTCCATGGAAATTCGACAACAAATGCTTAGCTGCATTCAATGAGTTGAAACAGGCTTTCACTCGTGCTCCTATCCTTACCCACTGGATTCCCGACCATCAACTTGTCATGGAAACTGATGCTTCTGACTATGCTATCGCTGCTATCCTCTCCATCTACCTTGATGATAGGGAAATTCACCCTATATCCTTCCTGTCCTGCAGTCTCCATGGAGCCGAGCTTAACTACGATACCCATGATAAAGAGCTTCTCACCATCTTTGAAGCCTTTAAATACTGGTGTCATTACCTCGAAGGCTCCGCAGAATCCATCGACATTGTTACTGATCACAAGAACCTTGAGTACTTCTCTACTACCAAGGTCCTTACATGCCAACAAGTCTGCTGGTCCAAATTCCTTTCCCAGTTCAGCCTAGTTATCCGATTCCATCCAGGAAAACTAGGTGGGAAACCGGACACACTCACTAGATGATGGGACATCTACCCTAAAGAGGGGGATAGTCAATACACTCAAGTCAATCCTCACAATTTCTGCCCTGTGTTTACTCAAGAGCAACTCTCCACTTCTCTCCATGCTACTTTTCTTGAAGGTCCTGTACTCCACTGACATGCCCGCTAGGTGTTTATGCGTGTAATTTCGTGTTTTATAACATTATACACCCATTGAGAAGTCCTGTGACTGAAATAAGAGAGATTAGAGAAGAGCACAATGAAATAAACATAATACCATGTATATTCAAAGTAACTACTGGTAGAGCACATGCTCTAGCTTAGGGAGATATGAGACACAGTCATCCTAAGTATGAGAGCCCAGTGTTCGATACTAGCTGCACTAAGATGAAGTGGTGTGCATACTCCAAAAAGATAATTGAATACACATGCAAGGTAAATGAACTACTAGAGATATTGATCTATGACACGCAAGGCACAGATCGACCGGCAACTAGCACACATCATATAATGAAAGCCCAAGTCCAGATAAAACCGAGATACTACATTTCAGCCAAAGCGTGTGAGGTCTAGGCACCAAGCAAGTCACCTTGCCGACTGGAAGACAATAGAAGAATATGAGCAGAGCAAATCCTGATAGGTGGGAGCTCTGAGGAGATAACATGTGGCAGGTTATGTGCTGTGCACACTGCTAACCGATGTCGCCACCATGCATGCAATATGAGTCTGGGTCTTAATCAACCTTCTGACCAGCGTGTTATGAGATGGCATGCTCAGGTGGAACACGTGGGACACAGACGATTGAGCTCCGAGCAGGAAATAGTACTAAAACTGGTTGTATTAATTTGTAGAGAGCATAATGTATAAATACAGTAGTATAGAAGTAGAGTATAAGTTTTGGACCCCTGGTGTAACGGTGCAAAGCAGATTAGCTACACACTCGAGCACTTGGAGCAGTTTGTAGCTTCTAGAGAGAGAATACAACCCATATCAGATACATATTGTGCAATTTAAGTTGCATGCTTGGATAAGACAGTGGCACGACACTTTGTGCAGTAGTTTTGGTTTTGGTTTGACTTGTGCTCTGTGAAAGAATGAGAGTATGGTGTTATAATGATCATGCCGTGGACTCCACAGACCACATCCACCATCCACTCCACCGGCTCCAAGTCAATCTTCGGAATCCATCGGATTCCGAATCCCGGTTTCTATCTCATATTTCATATCTCTATTTCATTTACTTATTTCACATAATTCATTTATCACACCTAGAACCCGTCACGGTAGCGAGTAGGTGTTATATCGGAGTCCATGGAATACTCGACTCCTCTAGATACAGAACATTCCAGATCATGTCACTCTAGCCATACCTACACTATTCCAGACCCCGGCCTGTTAGACTCCGTCTTAGTATATAAGCTGTACATTTAGTAGTACATACCTCAGTTTGAATATCAACTTGGTTTAGCCCAATAACTCTCGTCCTCACTCTCTTCGGCCTTCAAGCCATAATCCATCTCTCTACGTCCGCGGACTCCGATAGCCATTGGACTTAACCTTTGATCCTAGAGATCATAATCCTGCAGACTCCGTCTGTAATCCTTCTTTGGGCTTCGACCCAAGGGTGACATTGCTAATAGCTTTGCCAAGCCCCACGCACTCCATGGATTCCACGGCGTGCATTCTGTTCACTTACTCCTATTGGCACGATCCTAACAGTATATTCGAACTCAAACCCTTGAGTCAAAATTTTTAGGAATGTCTAACACAACCCTCGAACATTCACAAACCCAATCCTCCTCCACGGCTCTGCCCATAAACCGTCTCTCCATGCATGACATTCCTGCCTCTGCATCAAAAGAGGATCACACCCTCTTCGGCAAGGATTCAGCCTCCACACAACATTCATGTAGGGAAACCTACACTCACAGCGGTTTCACCGCCCACCAATCCGATGTCAACACTACTCCCAATCTGTTCTCCATGGACTCCGCTAGTACGAATGGATGGGGTGGTTATCAAAGCATCATCCCAGAAACCCCACACAATCTGTCCATGCAGCCACTCTTCCCAGTCGGGGAAGAGGGTGACAATGGGGATCCCAGTGGCAGCGATGGTGAACCCGACTGCCCTAGCAATCACAATCACAACCTGCACAATCCGCGGTGCCCCGGTCCACCAAATCCTGGTGGCCCTGGGGGTCCCGGCGGTAACCCTCCTAATCCTCCTAATCCCGATCCCAACGACGAGAACCACCTCATGATGGAATTCATGAACCTCCTCTGCAGTCTTACCCGCCAAGCCAACAACCCGCCTCAGCAGATAGTCCGTACCAAAGTCAAGGCACCAGACACCTTCGACGGAGCAGATCTGTGGAAACTCAAAGTGTTCATCATCTCCCTGCAGTTGAACTTTAATGACAGGCCCAACACATTCGCTGCGGACACCGCCAAAGTCAACTACACCATTTCCTTCCTCTCCAGTGTCGCCCTTGACTGGTTCAAACTGGATATCCTCCATCCCAATCAAGCCAACCCTCCCGCTTGGGTGTACTCCTACGCCGCCTTTCTCTCGGAGCTCCGTACCAATTTTGGTCCATTTGACGCCGTCGGAGATGCTGAAGATGAACTCAAAAATCTTCGGATGCACGACAGAGACAGGATCATGAAGTACATAGTAAGCTTCAATCAACATGCCGCCATCATTGGTTACGGCAACAACTCCCTCTGTCATGCCTTTTACTGCGGGCTTTGCTCATGGATCAAGGATGACATGGCTCACCACAGAAAACCCAACAACCTCCACGATATGCAGACCCTTGCCCAGGAGCTTGACGCTCGCTACTGGACTAGGAAAGCTGAGGTCTCCAGGGAAAACCGTGACTGGCCCTCCACCTCCTCCACCTTCAAGCCTAAGGGTTCAGGTTCTAACTCGAGCTCTTCCAACAACTCTGCGGCCCCGAAATCCTATGGTTCCACCATGGGTTCATCATCTTCCTCTTCTACCTCTGGCTCCACGGGTGCCTCGAAGAAGCCCTATGCTGACAAGCTAGGCAAAGACAGTAAGCTCACACCCGAGGAGAAGGAACACCGCTGCAAGAACGACCTCTGCATGTTCTGTGGTAACAAACACAAGACCGAGGACTGCAACAAGCAAAAATCCGTGGCTTCCATGCATGGATGTGCAGCTGAGGTCTCTGAACCTACTCCCGCCTCTGTCGATTCGGCTCCTTCGGAGTCGGAAAAATAGAGAGCAACCCTGCTTCCTCCGTGCAAGGACAGGGTTGCGTTGACTGTCATTGCATTTTGGAGATCGTAACCCTCAACGCCGCCACTCTTTCCAACCATTCACTTACCATATCCCTATCCAGTGAAATCAGCTCCAGATCGGAGTCTGATGGATCTCCTATATCCACAATCCTACGTTTTCTTGCTCTAGTCGATTCTGGTTCCAGCCATTGCTTCATTGACTCGAAGTACGTTAATGATCACAACATCCCTACCAACTCCATTCCTCCTGTACAACTTTGGCTTCTCGACGGCTCCGCCGGATCTCACATCTGACAATCCGTTACTCTCTCCGTACAATTCCCATCGGGAGATATCATTCCTATTGACTTCTATGTCACACATCTTGATTCATCTTGTAACCTTGTTCTGGGATGCAACTGGCTCTCCCGCTACAATCTGTTGATTGACTGGGCAAAGCACAGTATCACTTTCTGTTCAAAGCTATTTGGTGCATCTGTTCCAGACGTTTCCGCGGACTCCAATGCAACAGCGCAAGCTCGCAAGGACCCTTCAGGTCCTATCCCATCCAAACCACCTCCAAGATCCCAACAGACTCCACCAGTGTATGAACCTATCTACTCATACCCATCCATCCCATCATTTTCCGCTTCGGTTGCACCCAAAATATCTATCATTTCCGTGGCTGCTTTTGTATGAGCTTGCGCAGAGGAGGGTGCACAACAGTGCACACTCCAACCTTCTATGCCAAGTGTTAGTGGCCAGGCTGCTTCCGCAGCTCTGCCAGATTTATCTGATGTTCCACCGGAGTATCATGACTTCGCCGATGTGTTCAGTGACTCTCTCTCAGAGAAACTCCCCGAGCATCATCCTTACAATCTCAAGATCAACCTTGAGGAAGGCTCCTCACCTCCACTCGGACCCATCTATTCCCTCTCCGAATCCAAACTCAAAGCCTTACACGAGTTTATCGACGATAACATCTGTAACGGTTTCATCTCTCTCACACGCTCTCCCCACGGAGCTCTGGTACTCTTCGTCAAAAAGAAAACTGGTGAACTCAGACTCTGTGTCGACTTCCGCGGCCTCAACAAAATCACTAAAAAGGACTGCTATCCACTTCCCCTCATATCCAACCTTCTTGACTCTGCGCATTCCGCACGCATATATACCAAACTCGACCTCCACCATGCCTACCATCTAGTCCGTATTGCCAACAGAGATGAATGGAAAACCGCATTTCATACCCGCTATGGGTCTTTTGAATGGCACGTCATGCCATTTGGTCTTACCAATGCTCCAGCGGCTTTCCAACACTTCGTCAACGACATTTTCACAGACATGCTCAATGTCTCTGTTGTCGTGTACCTCAATGATATCCTCATATACTCTGACGATCCCACGGAACACTGAAAGAATGTACGTGAAGTCCTAGGCAGACTTCGAGCCAACAGGCTCTACTGCAAAGGGTCTAAATGCGAGTTCAATCGGGATTCCGTGGAATATCTGGGCTACATCCTCTCTCCTGAAGGCTTACAAATGGCTGAAGACAAAGTCAAAGCTATTGTTGACTGGCCGATCCCACAGACGGTCAAAGATATCCAATCATTTCTTGGTTTTGCTAATTTCTACCGCCATTTCATCTACAAATACAGTGAGATCGTGCTACCCCTAACATGTCTTACACGCAAAGGTATTCCGTGGAAATTTGATGACAAATGCTTGGCAGCATTCAACAAGTTGAAACAGGCTTTCACTCATGCTCCTATCCTTACCCATTGGATTCCCGACCGTCAACTTGTCGTGGAAACCGACGCCTCCAACTACACTATTGCCGCTATCCTCTCAATCTACTTGGATGATGGGGAAATTCACCCTATATCCTTCTTGTCCCGCAGTCTCCATGGAGCCGAGCTTAACTATGATACCCATGATAAAGAGCTTCTCGCCATCTTTGAAGCCTTTAAATACTGGCACCATTACCTCGAAGGCTCCGCGGAATCCATCGACATCGTTACTGATCACAAGAACCTTGAGTACTTCTCTACTACCAAGGTCCTGACACACCGACAAGTCTGCTGGTCTGAATTCCTTTCCCAGTTCAACCTAGTTATCTGATTCTGTCCAGGAAAATTAGGTGGGAAACCAGATGCACTCACTAGACGATGGGATGTCTACCCAAAAGAGGGGGATAGTCAATACGCTCAAGTCAATCCTCACAATTTCTGCCCTGTATTTACTCAAGAGCAACTCTCCGCTTCTCTCTGTGCTACTTTTCTTGAAGGTCCCATACTCCACGCTAGTGCAATCATGGATGTAGACCAATTGCATTCTGATATCAAGCTCACACAACCCATGGATTCCACAGCGACTGAAGGCTTCCGCCTTGCTTCTTCCCCTTCCAATCCTTCCCGGTGGTCTGTAGACGAGTCAGGAATACTCCGCCTTGACAATCGCATCTACGTCCCAGACTCCACGGACCTCTGTCTTCGTGTCCTCCAAAACAATCACGACCACATCTTGGCAGGTCATTTCAGTCAAAACAGGACTCTCGAATTAGTCCGACGGAATTACACCTGGCCACAGATGCGTGAATTCGTTCGCCACTACGTCAAATCCTGTACTACCTGTGGTCATAACAAAACACCTAGACACCGCCCATTCGGCTTACTCAAACCCTTGCCTGTACCAGAACGGCCGTGGGATTCCATCTCCATGGACTTCATTGAACAGCTCCTGGAATCCAATGGATTCACCACCATTCTTGTCGTTATCGACTGTGCAAGTAAACAAGCCATTTTCATTCCCACTCATGACACCGTCAATTCCTCAGAGCTAGCTCAGCTCTTCATTACCCATGTCTTCTCCAAGCATGGTGTTCCTAATCACATCACTTCCGACCGCGGCTCCGAATTTGTCTCCCAATTCACTCGTGCCCTAGCCAAATCCCTTGATATGGAGCTTCACTTCACTTCTGGTTACCATCCGGAAGCCGATGGACAAACTGAACGTGCTAATCAAACCCTTGAACAATACATCCATATCTATTGTTCATACCAACAAGACAATTGGGATACCTTACTACCCATTGCCGAATTCGCGTACAACAATGCTCTGAATGCTTCCACCGGAATCTCTCCATTCTTCGCTAATAAGGGATACCATCCTAATATCATGGTGTACCCTGAACGCGACATCGCTTCTGCCCAGGCCCACAATTTCATAGTCAACCTCGATGATCTTCACCAATTCCTTAGAGACGAAATCACTCATGCTCAGTCTTGTTACAAATTCCAAGCGACAAACGACGGTCCCCAGCTCCAGATTTCAAAGTAGGTGACAAGGTTTTCCTTAATTCCAAACACATCAGGACTACTTGCCCTACTGCGAAATTCTCCAAGAAATTCCTCGGACCATTTGATATCATTGCTCAGCCTGGATCCCATTCCTTCACGCTCAAACTTCCCATGGATCTCTGTTCCATTCACCCTGTATTTCACGTCTCACAGTTGGAACCCATGGAAATCAATACCATTCCTAATTGCACCCAACCACCTCCACCTCCTGTGGAAGTCGATGGAGAAGAGCAATTCAAGATCACTCAGATTCTTGATTCCAAGCTCGACCGTCAGTTCTGTTGTCCACTCCTGTACCGTGTCCAATGGTTGGGCTATGAAGGTACTGATGAAGAATTTGCATGGATCCCTGCTACAGAGTTCTCCATGGAAGACTACATTGAAGATTTCCATCGTCATTACCCAGACAAACCAGGACCATTATCCAAGGTCACCATCCGCAAGGTCTCAGTCAAGACCTCACCTAATTCTTCTTGATCATCCATTCCATCGGTTCCTGTTGGAATCCATCTCCCCAATTTCAAATTCGATTCTGGAAACTATTGCAAATTCATTGCCTAATCAGGAACGGACCCTGTCGGATGTATTTCTTGACTTCACACTTATTCACTCCAATTTCAAAACATCAACAAAATCATTTACATTTTATGCCCCTCCGGGCGCACTCTACGGTCTATCTACTATCTACAAATATCCATATAAAATATACACAAGGAGCAAGGTACTAAGTGTCCACGGACCCGCTGGCCTCTCCACCTTCTACCTCTCTTCCCTTTCCCTTTATCATCTTCAACAACTCCACTATTCCGGGCGCTCCATTGGCCCCGGCCTCTGGCAGCATCTCTGCCCTGACTTCCTCCTCCTCCAGCTCTCCTTCGGAATCCTCTACTAGGAACTCCTCACTACCCCTCAGGTACTCTTTCCACAGCACCCATTCCTTCCGGTGGCCACCAACTTGGTAAAACTTTTCGCGAGCATCCCTAAACCTCTTGCTGGATGCAATCACCCTATCCAGGTCGCCGTTTCTGTGGTTTCCATGCCACAATTCGATGTTGGAAAGTTCGAACGGATCTTGACCGTTGAATTCCGCAGATGTCATGTGGGCATACCACACTTGAGCGACATCTTGATCTAGGCGTAATCGCATTGCCCACCGGAGGGCCTCAGGGTTGGCACCTTTTAACTCTCCCAACTCCTCCCTTGACACCTTCCACTCCTCTTTGGACACCATCGGCACGAAATCCCACAGATATTCGATTGCGTCCCCTTCCTCGAAATCGTCCACCAAATCATTGACGCGGCCTCCAACTCCCTCTCGATCCTCACCATCCTACTCTCCATCTCGTCGAACCGGGCATGCAGATTCTGCAGCAAGTCCACCACTTGCTCCAGTGCCAACGGCTCCACCTCCTCCATCCAGAGGCACTTAGCCTTGCGTATCCTGCAGTGCTCACAAGACCGCATTGTTGAGGACATTATACATCGGGCTCCATCGGCCCGGCACCACCCACATTTATCTAACAAACAATGAGCACAAATAAAATAAATTCACTCCAAGTCCACTCACCGGATCCGTGGAACTCCTCATGTTCCACAACCTTCCCCTTCAGCTTCTTAGCTGGCCGCTCCTCCGATGGCCCTGCAGTATGCTCATCCTCACTCTCCACTACCGATCTAGTCAACCTTTTCCTCTTTTTGGAACCCTCCGCAGCCCCGGTGAAGAGCTGTCTAAGTGCACAGAGCTAGAAATGCAACAGTGTCGAAGACACTGATCACACCCACACCCAACACTACACACACAAACACGCTCAAGTTTGTGGGGGGATTCTAATGCGATGAAAGTAGCGAACCAATACGATTCAATTCTCAATATCTCTAAGATACACGTGCAGCAATAGCGCTCGTATAATATCTAGACTTCTCTAAGTCCAAAGGCTTTTCTCAAGAACAAGAGGGTGTGACTTCTGTCACCGGGCCTCAAGGCAAGGGTGTATAACACAATACAACTTCGTTAAACATCTCCACAACTTTCTAGCAGTCGCTCGGGACTCTAATAACCACTGCACACAATCAATAACACCCTAAACACCACTTAAACAACTGCGCTCGAAGCAGAAACCAATTCCTATTAAACTCGACACACTAATAAACCTCGCGCGCTAAACCAAAACCTTCGCAAACATGAGGAGAAGTGTCTACACTGACACAAAACTCCGAAACTTCCACCAGAGCCACAGGGTTTGAACCTACACGCTCGAGCTTCCAACTGATTGTAGATTCACAGGATTTGAACCTATGCAATCCAGAGAAACCCTGTCCGACAAGCCAAAGGGTTTGAACCTTTGCCAACCTGCGGAAATAACACAGAAAAGGGAACACTAATCAAGCCAAAGGGTTTGAACCTCTGCACCTGTAATGCCTCGCGTCACACAAATGCCCTCAAGAACTCGAAAGGGTGACCTTCAAGACACCGTACTCTTATTCTCTCACAGAGTGCAAGTCAAACCAAAACCAGACTCTCTGCACGGAGTGCCGTGCTATTTTCTTGTCTAAGCACGCGACTTAAATCACACAATAGATATCTGATATGGGTTGTATTCTCTCTCGAAGTTCCTAGCTACTCTAAGTGCTAGAGCACGTGGCTGAAAAGCTTTGCACTATTACACCGGGGGCTCGAAACTTGTATTCTACATCTACACTACAGTATTTATACAATTCTACATCATACATGTTGGTACAACTTAATACAGTACTGTTAGAACCTCGGAACATTATTCCTCGCAACGCACGCGCATTGTTATAGCATGCCCGGGGCTGGACACTTGGTTGGAGGCCTATCTTGAGACCAGATCCTGTTTCCTCATGGTTGATACTCCACTCGCACTGCTCTCTATGCGTTGGCATGTCACTCGTCATTTCCTCAGAGGATACTTGGAGTGACAACCAATCAAATAGGTGGTATCCTATTCTAAAGTTGAGTTTCTAGGTTTCTCTGGTTGGTGGGGGATACCCGTGATAAGCCTAGGCACTGCGCTCTTTGGCCAAACTGGGTTCTCTTGGAGTTATCTATACTCATGCATTATTTGGGACACGTGTGCGCATGCCGCGCGATCAGGCCCTGTGCGTCATAGATCATTGTGTCACATAGTTCTCATGCATGTCTTTCAGTAATGCATTAGGGTGCATATGCAGTCTGCTTCTGGTGCATTCAGTATCGAGTGCTGAGCTCTTGTACTTAGTGTGACCCCAATGAAGTATCATACTAAGTTAGAGCATGCACTCTACCAATAGTCACTTCAGACTTGCACGTGCATGCGCGCGTTGTTATACCGCGCGCGATGTTGATATCACTGTGCTCTATGGCTATTTTTATATATGCACGCAGCGCGCATTGCAGATCAATCCTTCTCATATCATGTCTGTCTCTCATCAATTCATTGGAGCGCATATCTGATCTGCCTGTAGTGTATTCAATATCAAGTGTTGAGCTCTCATACTTAGTGTGACCTCAACCAGTATCATTCTAAGTGAGAGCATGCACTCTACTAATTGTCACTGACGACTTGCACATGCGCGTGTTGTTACACTGCGGGCTATCTTGGTTTGATCACTGCACTCTATTGGTTTGACACTGCGCTTGACTCATATATCACTGCGCTCCATGTCTATTTCCATATACGTGCACAGCACACGTCTTTTCATGCGCTCTACTTCTATGTTCCTATACGCGCGCAGCGCGCGTCATAGATCAATGTAGTTCTCCTTTTATCATGCCTGTCTCTCATCAATTCCTTAGAGCGCATGGCTGATCTGCATCTTAGTGCATTCAGTATCAAGTGCTGAGCTCTCATACTTAGTATGACCTTGACTAGTATCATTCTAAGTTAGAGCATGCACTCTACCAATTGTCACCTAAGGCCGTACTGCGTGCGACTCTATATTGTGCTCCATACATGTATCATTGCACTCTGTGTGTTTGACACTGTGCTCTATGCATATAGCACTGCACTCTATCTGTATCTTTCGTTATCTCAGTACCTAGCCATTATGCAATGCATGTATTGATACATTTCGCAAAATTACATGCGTAGACACCTTGTGAGCGTGTCACCGGTCGCCTTCACCTTCGCCTTCTCCTTTCTCTTCCAGTGCAACTCCTCACATGCCTTCTCCTTCTCATTATCCGCAATCTCCATGGCCTCCTTGTTGTCCCCCTCGGCAGCCTGCGCAGCAGCAGCTGTGGCCTCCGCGGCCTTCTTCGCCAACTCGGTCTGCTCTCGCAGCAAACATGGTGTTCGCGCAGCCTCAGACTCCACCTCAGCCATCTGTTTCTTTTCGGCCTCCGTGGCCACCGCCCTTCTCTTCTTTTCTGCTGCCTGCTTCTCTGCAGCAACTCTCCTCTCCTCCGCTATTCTCCATTCCTCCGCCTCCCTTGCCAACCATTCTTCCTCCACCTGCTTTTCCGTGGCCTCCTTCTCCTTCTTCACCTTCAACTCGTGAAGCTTTCTTGCTCATTCTTGGGCCTTTTTCTGTGCAGCCTCCACGGCTGCCACGGCCTTTTCAGCCTTCATTTTCTCCGCAATCCACATCTCATGCACTTCCATGGTGCTCCGATACACCTCCTCCTTGTCGTCCCTATCAGTGTAGAACACCGATAGCTCATCTATTTCCATGTCCTCCGGAGTACTGGGTGCCTTGTATGGCTCCGGGGTTGTCGACCATCGGTATTGTGTGGACATTGTAGTTGGTGATGAAGAGAGAAAAAAGCGAGTTTCCTACCACTGAGATGGTGGTGGTTACAAGTCAAGAGGTGAAAATCACGTGATACCTCACTCACAAATTCCATGCAGTACCCCCGGCCATTGGGATCTGCGCTCTTGAGGGCAAGAACACTAAAGGGGGGATACTGTAACAATCATGCCGCGGACTCCACGGACCATGTCCATCATCCACTCCACCAGCTCCAAGTCAATCATCGGAATCTGTCAGATTCCAAATCCCGGTTTCTATCTCATATTTCATATCTCTATTTCATTTACTTATTTCACATAATTCATTTATCACACCTAGAACCCGTCACGGTAGCGAGTAGGTGTTATATCGGAGTCCATGGAATACTCGACTCCTCTAGATACAGAACATTCCAGATCACGTCACTCTAGCCATACCTACACTATTCCAGACCCCAACCTGTCAGACTCCGTCTTAGTATATAAGCTGTACATTTAGTAGTACATACCTCAGTTTGAATATCAACTTGGTTTAGCCCAATAACTCTTGTCCTCACTCTCTTCGGCCTTCAAGCCATAATCCATCTCTCTACATCCGTGGACTCTGATAGCCGTTGGACTTAACCTTTGATCCTAGAGATCATAATCCCGCGGACTCCGTCCGTAATCCTTCTTTGGGCTTCGACCCAAGGGTGACGTTGCTAATAGCTTTGCCAAGCCCCACGCACTCCGCAGAATCCACGGTGTGCATTCCTTTCACTTACTCCTATTGGCATGATCTTAACAGGGACCCAGGTAGCTATCTTTCAGGGGTGGAGGCACCCACCCTCTCTCAGCCATGCGTGATCTCACACAATCGTGCATTTTAGTCTAGTAATACCCAGCATACCAGAGCTTGTGGCTGTGGTGAGAGAGCAGGCCTATCCAGACCAAAGGTTCCCATACACCCTCCTTCGACAAATTACCTAAAGTCTGAAACACTATGACAAATATTCCAGTCCCAATCATGCAACAGCACGTCAAAGTGTTCAGGAATAGTATCAAGCTTCTGCAGGCACTCAGGCCAAGCAGGGTGATCTGGATTAAGGCTCCAACTAAATACTATATGTATACACTTTGCAGCCCATGTATACATATACTGTATTATATATAGTATGTCCTGTATAATATATAGTATTTAGTTGTTATATACAGTAATTTTTAAGAATGGTCTTCCCCGACTTTAGCACACTTGACAACTGGCTCATTGACATTGAATAGCCCACTACGAATCCACACCTTCGATAATAGAGCCTTACAAATAGTCTCAGCCTTTAGAGAGCTGCGCAAGTCTGCACAGATGTGGCGAGACTTTGAGAACATGTGCTCAACCATGACACTTGTTGCCAGAATAGCCAAGTAATCATGGGCCATCAATAATATGGTTGGAAACATCCCTTGATGGATCTAAAATCTGTTAGATGGTGCCATAACAGGAATCCAACAAAGAACTGACCTTCCACCACTGAAGGCAATCCTCAGGAGTGCAAATGGCACCCTCAAACTTGAAATAACGATGAACTTCATTGTCGAGGAGCTCCTTTGGTGTCTTATGTGGAGTGGTGGGATCAAGAGAGGTCATTGATTCTGCAGAGAAGGATGCCAGGCCTGCCAATGCTGGGTTATCTGATATAGTGGGAGTGAAGGTAGCAGGCACAGATGGCTCTGAAACATGGTCATGCGACTCGAGATACTGCTCGGCAACATGCATCAAAAGTGTCTCTGCATTTTCACGTGCTACCTGCCCTCCTGTTGACTGGAAGAACACTGACCGGAAGTATGGATGTAGCACTGAAAGTATGTTAGCTTAAGATAACTTCCAAATGAGATGACATACTGGTACCAAGCTGGTGGAAATGTGATTGCTCTGCCATTGTGCTGTACTTGCTGAGCTTCTCAAGAGGGGCAAGACATGCCTCCCAGATCCAGAAAGAGTATGTCATGTCTTTGGAGGAGTGATGAAGGTGAATCTTTATCAGCAGCTGGTAATAGGAAAGGGAGAGTGGAATCATCAGCATCTTCTCAGTTGACAGAATCTTGGTATAGTCATAGAAGGGCTAAGTAGGATTAGAGGAAGGTGTATAGTCTTTATCACAATCATACCTTTAATATTCCGGCAATCTTCTCAAGGTCATCCCATTCACTGTTCTTGATCTTGAGGTCTTCAAATCTACCCTTGTCAACAGTGATAGTCCAATGATTTATGGCATCCCTAAGCTCCAGACCATGCTTGATCATGCAGTAGGTCCAGTTCCATCTTGTTCGAACATCACGGATGACCATCAGCTTGAGATGACACGTGTCCAGGTACTTAAGAGAACATGCGGCATGGAAACATGTGCACCATTGGGGTGAAGAGACAATTGTCGTACAAAGAAAATGAAGCTGCAGAAGGAAGTGTGTGAGTACATATATGGCAGAATGTATAATGGATTACTTGCTTGTTTAAGCCCACTCAGTGAACTCAGTTCTCCAATAACCTCACTATCATCATCTTCCCCTGCCACAGTTTCTGTATCTTCAAGCTCCTGATCCAAGAGAGATACCTCCTGGTCAAATGCAAGCTGCTCATCATCATTTTTGGGGTCCCAATGCAGTGGTGCTTGCTTGTCTTCATTGTAGAGATCCTCTTGATTAGAATCAGGTGCTTCATCAAGCTTGTGTAAAACATCTTGAATGGTGAGGTTGATGGCATGAAGGATACAGTGGATATGAGAATCTTTATGGAATGATACACCATATTTTGTGAGGATGAGCCTAGCAGCAGTTGTGACAAGTGGCTTGTTTGGACTGGCATTGTCAGTTGCCAGTGAAAGGAACTGGTAACACATTAAACCACATCTAATTGATCACACGAGACAGGTAGTGCACCTTATTTAGTCCACCAACCTTACATGCACTTTCAACAAATGCTTTTCCTGCATACACTCCGACATGGTCCTTCTCATCAAGTGGCTGGAAGTCAACAATGTACTGTACTAGATTCCAATCATCATCAATGAAGGAGCCAATTGTGCATGCAAAAGTGTACACCATCTGGTGTGTTGTCCAAGTGTCTGTCTATTACAAAATACGTGACTTAGCATCCTGAAAAATCACTGCTTAGCAGCAAAAATAAAGGATTAAAAAAATCATACCATAAATGCCTTCACCACCTTGCTATGTAGCTCATTGAAGATGTGGGCAAGCTGGTTGCAGACAGTCGTATCACTTGGGAGAGTTTGCTTTATTTTAAGGTAGTTGAAGAGCAGGCGGAGAGACGGTGCCTTGCCAGTGGTCCATGGTAATGACTCATCAAGAATCCACACTGCAAATAGCCAGAGGAATCCTTTCCTTGTGACAATTGCATCTGGATCAAGGTTGCCTTCCTTCAACCATGATTCCATCAACTTTCTGCTCTGCACAAGGTTCAGCTTATCTGCTAATCCTGGATTCATCTTCTCAGCGTCATTCTCAGAATTTTTGTCAAGCTTCTGGCTGCACTTTGCTGGGTGACCAGCAATGTTTGTCATACTAGGAAGGTGCTCTTCATCACTGAAGTTTGGATTTGGGCCCTTGAGTGTATGGGGAAGCTTGCAGGTTCTATGAATGGGGAGTGAAATGGTCTTTCAGCAGGGTTATCTTGACTCACCTACCACAGTGTTGACACACAAACTTCCATATCATCTCCCCATCATCAGTCATAACCAGGACAGCATCATGAAACCAAGCAATGCTTTTATTGACAGGACCATGTCGATTCCCTGTATGCTTTTCCCTCTCAATGACACCATGCAATGCTGTCTCTCCATCTCAGACCTGTCCATCATTGATAATCTCTTCAACATCACTGTAGGATAGTGTGGGACCCTGTACACTTATCAGTGCTGTTCTCAACACGACATTATTTACTCACTGAAGTCTGCTTGCTCCCATTTCCTCTTTTCAGTTTGTTTGGCCTTTTTCTCATCTTTTTTCTCATCTCTTCATGCATTTGAGCCTGCATGTGAGCAGCCCCCTTTGCATGTCTCACTTTCTGTCCAAGAATCAATGTTGACCCTTAAAATTAATTATTGGATCATGCACCAGCACAGCCATAAGGTCAGTATCAGAGTCTACGATCTCATTACCATCACTGTCTAGTATATCCAAAGTCACATCATTGTCAGAATTGTTCTGGGGTGCATGCTTTGGAGGGTGGTAATCTTGCTTATCATTGCTCCTGTGACACTTTCAGTTTGGCTGGTCCTCATCAGATGACTCCTCAAGTGATTGTCCTGGCTTTGCACATGTTGAGGTATGATGATCACTACCCATGCATATTAGTGAGTGTCACATGCTGGGTCTTACACTTACAAAAGAAACTGAAGCTCATCATGGATACACTTGTACTTGGGCAATGCTGCATCCCATATCAGCCAAGATGCACTGGCTGCCTTGGACATATAATCGGCAACAAGTTGCATCCCTTGTGGTCCATGGAAGTGGGCATTGGAAAGGCGGCCATTCTTGCAAGTGTCCTCACCAAAGAGAGAGTTAATAAACTGGTCAAATGTCTTCCATGAGTAGTGCTCCTCTGCATGCATGAACCTCTCTGCAATGGGATCTGACTCCATTGCCACAGGGAGTGATTTTGGCATGCACTTGACAAGAGCCATATGGACTCTGCCAGCTGACAGACTTGCTGCTTTGCTGTAGTCATGTCAAACAAAGATTCGCAATGGGGGGACTTGGTAAGCAATGGAATGTGGAATGCGGAGGAAAAGTTTCTACCATGCTGATCAAATTTGATAGTCATAGCCTTGTGCCCCAAAATTATGGACTGTATACTATATATATACTCTATGTATACTCTATACTTGATATTCCATTGGAGCATATACATATATAATATACTTATACAATTGAACTGTATATATACAGTTATATATAATATTTAGTTGGAGCTTTAATCTCGATGAACTTGCATGAGACGACAAAGGCACTGACATTTCTCCTGACAGTTGTGCACTGCACAAATGGTGAAGAGGTTCTTGGGCTTGAAAATGTGTACAAACATTGTTGAAAGACATGATGGTCCAACACATCAGGCATCATCCGGATGATAAAGGTGTCAAGGATTGCTGACAGGTTCCCATTGGATAAAAGATCATCACCAGAGAGCTTGCCTATCATGTCAAGATAACACTCAGAGACAAAATGAGAGAAAATCTGATTCACAACTGGGGTGAACCACATGAAGTAAAGGATGAGTTCTTTTGACTCGGATTTTGTATAAATGGAGTCCGACATGGGTGACCTTTTTCTCACAGTGTCCAGGTCTTATTCTGGAAAGCAACTTGGACAAAATTAGAGGCCATCAATGGTGTACACCAGTCCTTGGAGAGAAAACAGGGGCAAGGGGACATCAAATTGAGCACTTGCAGAAACATCACCAATGTGATACGCTGGTCTGAACTGTACATTGAAACACGGCCAAACTCATGTGATGAAATCAAGGTATACAGGAGCTTCAACACCGAATGGCAATCAGCATCTAGTTTGAAAGAAGGAAAATTGTTGTCAAGGAGATCAGACTCATGGACACCCATGAAAGTTGCAATGTTGAGCATAACCCTGCCAAAAAAGGTGTCAATAGAAGGATTGATCATGGGCACCATGTGGATAGAAGGAGAGCTAGCCATTGTTAGCAATGCACATAGCCATGGATCCCTAGGGGTGGGGAACTCAGTGATGGGATCTGAATGGAAAAGGTTGTCCATGGCATCTCTGAAGCACAGAAAGATGGCATGGGCAACATACAGAAACAGATACTTGTGAATGGCTACCTCAAGAGTGACCAGGCATGTACTATGATCATCTCCATCAATGCTGTCAGAAGTTAAACACATCTCCAATTGTCACTTCCCAAGAAAAGAGGAGAGGGTTTGTAGTTGGCAGGCCAATAGGACAAGGAAATTGCATGGAATAGAGGTTGGAGCAACCTCCTGTCATTGCTATTCTCCCACCATGAATCAAGAGGTAGGAGCTTCTGCCAAAGATAGCCCCATACAATGGGCTGCAGATGAAGTCGCCGGTCTGTTGGTTCCAAGAACTGGGTGTTAAACAGACTGTGAATCTCCACCAAATGATCACAAGAATATCACTAGGATAGATAGCCAAAAGCTCTGCATAGACTTCTGGAGACAACTGGTTCAGTTGCTGTTTCACATCAACAGTGACAGTGTGATGTGTGCTGCCAAGGCAAAAGCCTGCATGAGTAAGGCAATCAAATTTGCCTTCTTCAATGGAGAAGTGTATGAGGCTGGCAACAGCATTGTAAAACTCCAAAATACCTTTTGCACACTGCTTTAGAGGCTTCACAGACGCTAGCAGTAAAGCCCCAATTGACTGTACAATGATGGTCTGCACACTGGGATTGGAAGACATGTCGAATAGCCAAGTCAATACATATACATCCATCTCATCTGCACTGGACTCCACAGCTGAGCGCTCAGCATCTCAGAGTGTGTGAATGGGAGGCACTGACTTGCTTGAGGGTGATGAAAAGAAAAAGGATAAGAAGCCATCATGTAAGATGTAAGCATAGAGAGGAAAGAGATGCTGTGACAGCTGTATCTTGTATGGGCATGAAGGGTAAACAATTGGCAGGACATTGCTGATGAAGTATGCAGAAAATGATATAAATGTGATGATTCTGACAACAGTCACAATTGTCACTTGCAGCAGGGAGAGAAAAAGAACCAAACCCACTAGGAATAAACCAAGTGACATGCTTAAGAAAACAGGCAACAATCCAATGATGAAACCTACACCCCACTGCTGCAGCCCCATGTATCGAAGCTGATGTATACGGCCTCTATCCTGGGAAGTCCCAGATAGAATGGCAATATACTGGTGGATCCATTGTTTTGTCATGACAGTGAATAAAGCAGTAGTGAGACTGAACAAGAAGCTTGTGAACCAAAGCCCATTGACCAGTGAATCCATTATTGTGGGATGGAAATCTGAGAATGGAGTGAGATTTGAGTGAGAAACAGCGTTCACAAGAGATCCATTGGCCACTGTGTGCTGAACGTTGATGAGCTTGAACAGAAGTGTCACTGTGACTTGACCATATTCAACTTGAAGGCTCTGCAATGTTTGAACAACAAATGTAGTGACCACAGCAGAGAAAAGACCAGTCTATACAATTTTGAGTAAGGAAACCAATAAATTTTGAATATATCACACTCACAAAAGCCAGCAAAACATCTAGTCCATCCCTCCATTCCTCCAACATCTCTGCTTACCTGGTATTTTCCCCTTGTATAGGCAGGCACCTTCAAGAAAGCCTATCAATGTCTCCCTCCATAGCCCGAGAGTAAGGTGGGAGGGAGCGGGATCATTAATCAACCATTTACAGACCCCACATTGTCTCTCTGTTGCACCCTGACTCCATCAGCATCTCAAAAAAACTCATCTTCAAGATATGAGATTCATGGATGGGATAGATGACGATTTCATGGAAATTGGTCCTCACAAATTCTCTGTTCAGTAATGGAAGGACTATCACCATTTTGACTTGATTAAGTCCATTTCTTCGACATCTGGATACATTATTGTTGAGTCTCTGCAGCTCATAAAAGACCGAGACCAAATAATTTGACATTGCTAAAAGTACCTATCATCAATTTAGACAATGCTAGGCAGATTCAGAAGGGCAAGGAGCTCATGGTTTCCGAGACACTGGCAGAGGGCTCTCGTGGGTATCAGAAACTACCGTATCCATGTCTGGTGATACCTCGGTTCAGTTCCAGCTCAGGCTTGCCTCAAAGATAAAATAAAACTCACATTTTCAACCACAGGGTCAGTAAGCTAAATGGGGGCCTCACAGGATGGTCCAGAGAAAGAGGAACATGGCCTGCCACTTTTTTCACCTTGAACACATTCACCGCATCCATTTCATGGACAGGATCAACTATTCAGGTAGTCCATGGCACAGCCAATTTGGAACAAGCATTTTTCATTTCCAACAATAGTTTGGATATGAGGCTTTTTATAGAAGGAAAGGTCATAGATATTGGTATCCTTGATGCATTTGATGTCCAAGGTCGAGATTACATGGTCCCTGTTGCAAGTTATGATGTGTTTGGGCTGGAAAAAGTTGGTTACATGCATCTAGAGAGAAAGAACATAAGACTGTACCCCAAAGCCAATGTGCGAAGAGAAGTGTCCTTGACGGTGAAATGCAGTCTGCATGCACAAAGCTAGAAATGCAACAGCATCAAAGACACTGATCACACCCACACCTAACACTACACACACAAACACACTCTTTAGTTCGTGGGGGGATTCTAATGCGATGAAAGTAGCGAACTAAGACAACTATATTCTCGATATCTCTAAGATACACGTAAAGCAATAGCGCTTGTCTCGTATCTAGACTTTACTAAGTCCAAAGGTTATCTCTAAACAAGAGGCGCGATGTTTGTCACTTGGCCTCAAGGCAAAGGGCTTTCCAAACACTCTAAATGCCGATAGACATAACCACAACTCTCTAGTAATCACGTGCAACTCAAATAGTCACCAAACAAAACCACTAATCTTCAACACAACACTTTAAAACCTCGTGCACTAAACTGTAACCTTCACAAACACATGGAGAAGCATCTACACTGACACCAAACTCCCAGAACTTCCACAAGAGCCACAGGGTTTGAACCTATGTGCCCCAGAGAAACCCCGTCCAACAAGCCAAAGGGTTTGAACCTTTGCCAACCTGCAGAAATCTTATATATATAAGACAGTTCGCAAGCTTCCAATCATATTTGATTATGTAAAATTAGCGGACTTTGAAATATCCACTCCTCTTCTGTACGCACTGCCACAACCGGCTGTTGCAGGACCGGTCCTGGCTTAACCCGGCTGAGTTCGAATTGGGCTGCACTGCTACATCCAATTCCTCCTCTACCACCTTGGGTCCCCTTTGAAACTTCCTGTGCCAGGCTCATCCCAGGTAAGTATCAGTCCTATTTCATGATATGATGAAAAGCCTACCCTTCTGTATAATGATCACTGGATAAGAGTAATATCTCAGTCAGCACAGCAAAACCTAAAATGATTGCATTGAGCTGTACTGTTCCTGATAATAAGAGGATGAGACTAAGATCTGTAAAGACTATGCATGTATGTGGATATAAAAGTAATGTAAAATATTCAAACCTCAGTCAGCACAGCAAAAGCAGAAAATACTGAGGTGTGGAAAACTAAAGTACATCTTATATATGTAACCAGAGGTTGAATGAGATAGTATCATGAAGAAAATAGATAATGCAAGTAAAATAGATACAGATTTCCTTCAATATGTATGCATGTGAATAGGGCCTCCATTAAGTGTAAGGCAGCATCTGCATCCATCCATGTATTTTTGTTATGTAAATATCTCAGGAGATATGCACTATTTTTTCATCCTTTTCATGTACATTGCTTTGAGATCTTTAAATAACTAAGATATATGGATGAATATGGATGCCATCTATGCTATACATTATACAAGTGTCACAAGGTATAGAGATTAGTGTGACAGGACCAATTGGGTATTCAATGTGTCCATACCAATTCTCTCTGAAGTCAATCAGCTATTGGTAGAAGAATATAAATTAGATCTAAGAACAAGTGTAAGTAAGTAGTAAATGGAGTATAGGTATACATACCTCAGTCAGCACAGTGTAGATGGAATAACTGAGGTATTGGGTGACTATGGTGAGGGTTTATATGTAAGATATAAAAGGTAAGTAGTAGGAACAAAGGGTGATCAAAAATAAGATAGGATATACACATGCATGGTGGGATGGATATCCTCCAACATCAGCAGATTCTGGAGAAGTTTCTGAGGACAAGAGATGGTATAGTGGAGCATGAATGGGATGACAGTGATGCTGTGGCCCTCTATCCAATTGAATTCCTTCAGAATTTAAATGCTTTTGGATTATCATGTGCAGAGCTGGATGCCCATATACACTCCTATGCAATCTGGATCCAGCTAATTGCCTACACAATGAGACATAGATGATTCCACGAGTTGTACAGAGGTGTATTTTTTCTTTCTGCAAATGTTGTACCATTAGGGATGGGCACTGTGACCATATTACAGTGCATATGGACAGTCCCACCCTATAGTGTACAAGCTTCTGTCCCATGTCTTTGTCACGATTGCCAGACCACAAGCAAGGGTCATCAAATTAGGGCAGCATATTTATCTACTTTCTGTACAGTAATGCATGGTAAGTGAATCAACATTATGCCAAAGTAAATAAAGTAAAGTCTCACGAGCAAATCTTCTTTGACAATAGACAACCATGGAGCTGAAGCCATGCTCAACACTGGATAATCCAAGAAATTCTCACCAGCTTTTGTCCTCATATTTTGAAATGTTGTCTACTCAGTGACAACCATATGGGCAAGATTGTCTTCAACTCCTGTATCACTGTTAACACAGATACCACTGAATTTTCCATTGCATTATCAGGTCATTAATTTCCACTCAGGCTGGCATGTGCAATCACAATCAACCAGTCTCAAAACCAGTCAGTCACCTATGTGGGATTAGATTTATATACTCCTGTTTTTTTACATGGACAACAGATTCAAGCTCTCTTTCCAGATACAAAAAGAGGTAGAGATATTTTAAATTTTGTACATCCTAAAACATGCTGATTACAGTCATAATATATTTGCTCTAACACTAAGAGCTCAAAATTGAAGTAATTAGCCAGGTTTGGGGTGGGCCCCAACAAGCTGAAGTTCCGTGTCATAGTCAGGTTGCCAAGACCCGAGGCATGAGGGTCTGGCAATCGTGACGAAGACACGGGACGGAAGCTTGTCATATATATAAGTTAGGACGTGCACAGCCACAGAAATGCTTATGTAAATTACTGGACTTTGAATTCTCTACTCCTCTTCTGTACGCACTGCCACAACCGGTTATTGAAGGACCGGTCCTATAGCACTGCCACGAGCCCAGCTTAACCCGGTTGCACTGCCACCTGCTGTTTTTGTGGTCACTCCTATGTGAGACTGCCACACCCAGGTAAGCATTAGTTCTATTTCATGATATTGGTGACAAGCCCACCTTCTGTACTAAAGGATAGTAACATCTCAGTTAGCACACTGTACCTGATAATGGAAGGATAAGAGTAAGATCTTTAAAGACTATGTATGTACATGGATAGAAAGGTAACAAAATATTCAAACCTCAGTCAGCACAGTAAAAGCAGAAAGTACTGAGGTGTAGAAAACTAAAGTACATCTTATATATGTAACCAGAGGTTGAGTGAGATAGTATCATGAGGATGTATTTTTGTTATATCAAGATCTCAGGAGATATACACTATTTTTTCTTCTTTTTTGCATATTTTGCTCCTGATATCTTTACATAACTAAGATATGCAGAGGGATGTAGATGCCATCTGTGCTATGCCTTATTCAAATGTCACAATGCAGGGAGATTACTGTGGCATGACCAATTGGGTATTCAATATGTTCTTACTACTAATTCTCTCTGAATGCAATTAGCTATTGGTAGAAAAATATATGTTAGATCTCAGTTCACACAGCATAGGCAAAACAACTGTACATTAACAGTGTACTGTACCTATTGGTAGAAGACTATACATTAGATCTAAGACCAAGTGTGAGTAAGTAAATAGTAAATGTGGTATAGGCTTACACACCTCAGTCAGCAAAGCATAAATGAAACAACTGAGGTAGAAGGTGACTACAGTGAGACTTTATAAGTGAGATTGAGGAATGACAAGATTTATCATATAATATAATATAAAAGATAGGTAGTAGGAACAAAAGGCAATCAAAAAAAAGGTAGGCTGTGCATATGGCAGGATGGATATCCTTCAATATCAGCAGGTTCTGAAGAAGTTTCCAGGGACAGGTGATGGTATAGTGGAGTATGGATAAGATGATCATGGATGAGATGACAGTGATGCTGCTGCCTTCTATTCAATTGAATTTCTTCAGAATTTTAATCCCTCTGGATTACCATATGCAAAGCTGGATACCCACTTATGCTCCTATGCAATCTGGATCCAGCTAATAGCCTATGCAATAGGACATGGATTAGGGCTTTGCACCATCACTGTATGGTATGGTTGTATGGGTGTCATTGTATGGGTACCATCCCTGTACTGTCAGAGAGTTTTGCCCATTTTGTATTGTACAGGTCCTATATAGGTATCTGAAAACAGACTAATTAGTGAGTTTTTTTTGACCGGTATAGATAAAACAATGAAAACTGACTGTTTCTGCAATATTTGATGCTGATGTCCACCCTTGAAGGTAACCATTGATGTATATATGGTAGTGACAGCTGTTACCATCACCATACCATCAAGGCCAAGTTTCTGATGGTTGACTGCTGTCCTCTGTATGGCCGTATACTGTACATGGTATGGTGTGAAGCCCTAACATGGATGATTCTTACTGGCTTCCATCCTCATGTTTTGGAATGTTGTCTTCTTAGTGGCACCCATATGAGCAAGACTATCTCCATTCCCCATATTACTGTCAATGAAGATACTGCCAAACTACCTATTGCATTTTCATGTTGTAAATCTCCAGTCAGGCTGGCATTTGCAATGACAATCAACAAGTCTCAAGGCCAGTCAGTCACTTATGTGAGATTGGATCTACATACTCCTGTTCATTCACATGGACAACTGTATGCAGCACTTAGCTGCTGCACTTCTGGACAACATATTTGAGTTTGCTTTTCACCAACAGAAAAAAATACTGATACATTGAATATTGCATATTCTGAAGCTCAATTACAATCATAATGTTAGTATGAGAACAGCTCAGTCAGTCACATAGTCGATGTGAATGGCTTTATTGTATGAATGTAGCATAAGAAATATATATGATAGAATGAACATAAGATACACACCTCAGTCAGTCCTGTAGTCAATGTGAATGGCTGAGGTGCGATAAAGGGGATATGGCAGATATAAGTAGGAATGGATAGGAGATGTAATCTAAATATAGTAAGTATGTTCAATCAAATAAGGTAAAACATTGGTATGTCAAATAGGTGGGACACTCAGGACAGGCTAAATCTCCAACACATAATACATATTTTCTCTCAAACTAACATCTTAGTAATAAGCCAGGTTTGGGGCAGGCCCCAACAAGCTGAAGTTCCATGTCGTAGTCAGGTTGCCAAGACCCGAGGTACGAGGGTCTGGCAATTGTGACGAAGACACGGGACGGAAGCTTGTAACACAGAAGAGCGAACACTAATCAGACCAAAGGGTTTGAACCTCTGCCGCCTGTAATGCCTCACGTCACACGAATGCCCTCAAGAACTCGAAAGGGTGACCTTCAAGACACCTGTTAGGATCGTGCCAATAGGAGTAAGTGAACGGAATGCATGCCGTGGAATCCGCAGAGTGCGTGGGGCTTGGCGAAGCTATTAGCAACGTCACCCTTGGGTCAAAGCCCAAAGAAGGATTACAGATCGAGTCAGTGGGATTATGATCTCTAGGATCAAAGGTTAAGTCCAATGGCTATCGGAGTCTGCAGACGTAGAGAGATGGATTATGGCTTGAAGGCCGAAGAGAGTGAGGACGAGAGTTATTGGGCTAAACCAAGTTGATATTCAAACTGAGGTATGTACTACTAAATGTACAGCTTATATACTAAGATGGAGTCCGACGGGTCGGGGTCTGGAATAGTGTAGGTATGGCTAGAGTGACGTGATCTGGAATGTTCTGTATCTAGAGGAGTCGAGTATTCCATGGACTCCAATATAACACCTACTTGCTACCGTGACAGGTTCTAGGTGTGATAAATGAATTATGTGAAATAAGTAAATGAAATAGAGATATGAAATATGAGAGAGAAACCAGGATTTGGAATCCAACGGATTCCGAAGATTGACTTGGAGCCAGTGGAGTGGATGGTGGATGTGGTCCGTGGAGTCCACGGCATGATCATTACAGTATCCCCCCTTTAGCGTTCTTGCCCTCAAGAGCACAGATCCTGATGGCCGGGGGTGCTGTGTGGAATTTGTGAGTGTGATATCACATGATTTTTACCTCTTGATTTGTTACCACCACCATCTCGGTGGTAGGATTTACTTGCTTTTTCTTTCCTCGCAAACAACAACGATGACCGACACGTACCGACGGTCGACAACACCAGAGCCGTACAAGGCGCCTAGGACTCTGGAGGACGTGGATGTTGACAAACTATCAGTGTTCTACGCCGATAGGGACAACCAGGAGGAAGCGTATTGGAGCACCATGGAGGCTCACGAGATGTGGGTCGTGGAGAAAGTGAAGGCTGAAAAGGCCGTGGCAGCCACAGAGGCTGCGCAGAAAAGGGCCCACGAAAGGGCGAAGAAACTTCAAGAATTGAAGTTGAAGAAGGAGAAGGAGGCCACAGAGAAGTGGGCTGAAGAGGAAAGATTGGCAAGAGAGGCTGAGGAACAGAGAATAGCAGAGGAGAGGAGAGTTGCTGCAGAGAAGCAGGCAGCAGAAAAGAAGAGAAGGGCGGCGGCTGCGGAGGCCGAAAAGAAACGGATGGCTGAGGTGGAGTCTGAGGCCGCGCGAACATGGTGTTTGCTGTGAGAGCAGACCGAGTTGGTGAAGAAGGCTGCGGAGACTGCGGATAATGAGAAGGAGAAGGCACATGAGGAGTTGCGCCGGAAGAGAAAGGAGAAGGGGAAGGGGAAGGTGACCGGGGCCATGGAGGGTTCCAAAAAGAGGAAAAGGTTGACTAGATCGGTAGTGGAGAGTGAGGATGAGCATACCGCAGGGCCGTCGGAGGAGCGGCCAGCTAAGAAGACAAAGGGGAAGGTTGTGGGATGTGAGGAGTTCCACGGATCCGGTGAGTGGACTTGGAGTGAATTTATTTTATTTGTGCTGATTGTTTGTTAGATAAATGTGGGCGGTGCCGGGCCAACGGAGCCCAATGTATAATGTCCTCAACAATGCGGTCTTGTGAGCGTTGCAGGATACGCAAGGCTAAGTGCCTCTGGACGGAGGAGACAGAACCGACGGCGATGGAGGAGGTCATGGCCTTGCTGCATAGTTTGCATGCAAGGTTTGATGATGTGGAGGAATGGTTGGAAAAGGTGGAGAAGGAGTTGGCGTCCGTCGGAGGATTTGTTGATGATTTAGTGGATGATTTCGAGGAAGGGAGCATCGGAGAGTATCCGAGGGATTTTGTGTCAGCGGCGTCCGCGGATGAATGGGAGGCTTCGTTGCAGGAGCTGCAGGACTTGAAAGGTGCGATGCCAGAGGCCCTCCATTGGGCTATGCGGTTGCGAATCGATCAAGACATCGCCCAGGTGTTTCATGCTCACTTGGCCTCCGTGGAGTTCAATGGACAGGATCTGTTTGAACTAGCAAACATCGATTACTGGCGCAGAAGCCGTGGAGAGGGGGCTTTGGAAAGGTTGATCGCAGCAAGTCAGAGGTTTAGGGAGACACGGGCAGAATTTTACCGCCTCGGAGGCCTACGGATTGAGTGGGTGTTATGGAAGGAGTATTTGAAGGGTGGAGAGGACTTCTTGGTTGAGGGCTCCGAGGGGGAGTTGGACGAGAGCGAGGTGGCCAGGCTGGAGATGTTACCAGAGTCCGTGGCAGAAGGAGTGCCTGGGATGGTGGAGTGGATGAAGAAGTTGAAGGGAAAAGGAAAGGAAGTGGACAGTGGAGAGGCCGGCGGGTCTGTGGATGCCTAGCTTCTTTTTTGTATATAATTTGGATATTTGTAGATAGTAGATAGACCGTAGAGTGCGCCCGGAGGGGCATAAAATGTAAATGATTTTGTTGATGTTTTGAAATTGGAGTGAATAAGTGTGAAGTCAAGAAATACGTCCGACGGGGTCCGTTCCTGATTAGGCAATGAATTTGCAATAGTTTCCAGAATCGAATTTGAAATTGGGGAGATGGATTCCAACGGGAACCGATGGAATGGATGATCAAGAAGAATTAGGTGAGGTCTTGACTGAGACCTTGCGGATGGTGACCTTGGATAATGGTCCTGGTTTGTCTGGGTAATGACGATGGAAATCTTCAATGTAGTCTTCCATGGAGAACTCTGTAGCAGGGATCCATGCAAATTCTTCATCAGTACCTTCATAGCCCAACCATTGGACACGGTACAGGAGTGGACAACAGAACTGACGGTCGAGCTTGGAATCAAGAATCTGAGTGATCTTGAATTGCTCTTCTCCATCGACTTCCACAGGAGGTGGAGGTGGTTGGGTGCAATTAGGAATGGTATTGATTTCCATGGGTTCCAACTGTGAGACGTGAAATACAGGGTGAATGGAACAGAGATCCATGGGAAGTTTGAGCGTGAAGGAATGGGATCCAGGCTGAGCAATGATATCAAATGGTCCGAGGAATTTCTTGGAGAATTTCGCAGTAGGGCAAGTAGTCCTGATGTGTTTGGAATTAAGGAAAACCTTGTCACCTACTTTGAAATCTGGAGCTGGGGACCGTCGTTTGTCGCTTGGAATTTGTAACAAGACTGAGCATGAGTGATTTCGTCTCTAAGGAATTGGTGAAGATCATCGAGGTTGACTATGAAATTGTGGGCCTGGGCAGAAGCGATGTCGCGTTCAGGGTACACCATGATATTAGGATGGTATCCCTTATTAGCGAAGAATGGAGAGATTCCGGTGGAAGCATTCAGAGCATTGTTGTACGCGAATTCGGCAATGGGTAGTAAGGTATCCCAATTGTCTTGTTGGTATGAACAATAGATATGGATGTATTGTTCAAGGGTTTGATTAGCACGTTCAGTTTGTCCATCGGCTTCCGGATGGTAACCAGAAGTGAAGTGAAGCTCCATATCAAGGGATTTGGCTAGGGCACGAGTGAATTGGGAGACAAATTCGGAGCCGCGGTCGGAAGTGATGTGATTAGGAACACCATGCTTGGAGAAGACATGGGTAATGAAGAGCTGAGCTAGCTCTGAGGAATTGACGGTGTCATGAGTGGGAATGAAAATGGCTTGTTTACTTGCACAGTCGATAACGACAAGAATGGTGGTGAATCCATTGGATTCCAGGAGCTGTTCAATGAAGTCCATGGAGATGGAATCCCACGGCCGTTCTGGTACAGGCAAGGGTTTGAGTAAGCCGAATGGGCGGTGTCTAGGTGTTTTGTTATGACCACAGGTAGTACAGGATTTGACGTAGTGGCGAACGAATTCACGCATCTGTGGCCAGGTGTAATTCCGTCGGACTAATTCGAGAGTCCTGTTTTGACTGAAATGACCTGCCAAGATGTGGTCGTGATTGTTTTGGAGGACACGAAGACAGAGGTCCGTGGAGTCTGGGACGTAGATGCGATTGTCAAGGCGGAGTATTCCTGACTCGTCTACAGACCACCGGGAAGGATTGGAAGGGGAAGAAGCAAGGCGGAAGCCTTCAGTCGCTGTGGAATCCATGGGTTGTGTGAGCTTGATATCAGAATGCAATTGGTCTACATCCATGATTGCACTAGCGTGGAGTATGGGACCTTCAAGAAAAGTAGCACAGAGAGAAGCGGAGAGTTGCTCTTGAGTAAATACAGGGCAGAAATTGTGAGGATTGACTTGAGCGTATTGACTATCCCCCTCTTTTGGGTAGACATCCCATCGTCTAGTGAGTGCATCTGGTTTCCCACCTAATTTTCCTGGACAGAATCAGATAACTAGGTTGAACTGGGAAAGGAATTCAGACCAGCAGACTTGTCGGTGTGTCAGGACCTTGGTAGTAGAGAAGTACTCAAGGTTCTTGTGATCAGTAACGATGTCGATGGATTCCGCGGAGCCTTCGAGGTAATGGTGCCAGTATTTAAAGGCTTCAAAGATGGCGAGAAGCTCTTTATCATGGGTATCATAGTTAAGCTCGGCTCCATGGAGACTGCGGGACAAGAAGGATATAGGGTGAATTTCCCCATCATCCAAGTAGATTGAGAGGATAGCGGCAATAGTGTAGTTGGAGGCGTCGGTTTCCACGACAAGTTGACGGTCGGGAATCCAATGGGTAAGGATAGGAGCATGAGTGAAAGCCTGTTTCAACTTGTTGAATGCTGCCAAGCATTTGTCATCAAATTTCCACGGAATACCTTTGCGTGTAAGACATGTTAGGGGTAGCACGATCTCACTGTATTTGTAGATGAAATGGCGGTAGAAATTAGCAAAACCAAGAAATGATTGGATATCTTTGACCGTCTGTGGGATCGGCCAGTCAACAATAGCTTTGACTTTGTCTTCAGCCATTTGTAAGCCTTCAGGAGAGAGGATGTAGCCCAGATATTCCACGGAATCCCGATTGAACTCGCATTTAGACCCTTTGCAGTAGAGCCTGTTGGCTCGAAGTCTGCCTAGGACTTCACGTACATTCTTTCAGTGTTCCGTGGGATCGTCAGAGTATATGAGGATATCATTGAGGTACACGACAACAGAGACATTGAGCATGTCTGTGAAAATGTCGTTGACGAAGTGTTGGAAAGCCGCTGGAGCATTGGTAAGACCAAATGGCATGACGTGCCATTCAAAAGACCCATAGCGGGTATGAAATGCGGTTTTCCATTCATCTCTGTTGGCAATACGGACTAGATGGTAGGCATGGTGGAGGTCGAGTTTGGTATATATGCGTGCGGAATGCGCAGAGTCAAGAAGGTTGGATATGAGGGGAAGTGGATAGCAGTCCTTTTTAGTGATTTTGTTGAGGCCGCGGAAGTCGACACAGAGTCTGAGTTCACCAGTTTTCTTTTTGACGAAGAGTACCAGAGCTCCGTGGGGAGAGCGTGTGAGAGAGATGAAACCGTTACAGATGTTATCGTCGATAAACTCGTGTAAGGCTTTGAGTTTGGATTCGGAGAGGGAATAGATGGGTCCGAGTGGAGGTGAGGAGCCTTCCTCAAGGTTGATCTTGAGATTGTAAGGATGATGCTCGGGGAGTTTCTCTGAGAGAGAGTCACTGAACACATCGGCGAAGTCATGATACTCCGGTGGAACATCAGATAAATCTGGCAGAGCTGCGGAAGCAGCCTGGCCACTAACACTTGGCATAGAAGGTTGGAGTGTGCACTGTTGTGCACCCTCCTCTGCGCAAGCTCATACAAAAGCAGCCACGGAAATGATAGATATTTTGGGTGCAACCGAAGCGGAAAATGATGGGATGGATGGGTATGAGTAGATAGGTTCATACACTGGTGGAGTCTGTTGGGATCTTGGAGGTGGTTTGGATGGGATAGGACCTGAAGGGTCCTTGCGAGCTTGCGCTGTTGCATTGGAGTCCGCGGAAACGTCTGGAACAGATGCACCAAATAGCTTTGAACAGAAAGTGATACTGTGCTTTGCCCAGTCAATCAACAGATTGTAGCGGGAGAGCCAGTTGCATCCCAGAACAAGGTTACAAGATGAATCAAGATGTGTGACATAGAAGTCAATAGGAATGATATCTCCCGATGGGAATTGTACGGAGAGAGTAACGGATTGTCAGATGTGAGATCCGGCGGAGCCGTCGAGAAGCCAAAGTTGTACAGGAGGAATGGAGTTGGTAGGGATGTTGTGATCATTAACGTACTTCGAGTCAATGAAGCAATGGCTGGAACCAGAATCGACTAGAGCAAGAAAACGTAGGATTGTGGATATAGGAGATCCATCAGACTCCGATCTGGAGCTGATTTCACTGGATAGGGATATGGTAAGTGAATGGTTGGAAAGAGTGGCGGCGTTGAGGGTTACGATCTCCAAAATGCAATGACAGTCAACGCAACCCTGTCCTTGCACGGAGGAAGCAGGGTTGCTCTCTATTTTTCCGACTCCGAAGGAGCCGAATCGACAGAGGCGGGAGTAGGTTCAGAGACCTCAGCTGCACATCCATGCATGGAAGCCACGGATTTTTGCTTGTTGCAGTCCTCGGTCTTGTGTTTGTTACCACAGAACATGCAGAGGTCGTTCTTGCAGCAGTGTTCCTTCTCCTCGGGTGTGAGCTTACTGTCTTTGCCTAGCTTGTCAGCATAGGGCTTCTTCGAGGCACCCGTGGAGCCAGAGGTAGAAGAGGAAGATGATGAACCCATGGTGGAACCATAGGATTTCGGGGCCGCAGAGTTGTTGGAAGAGCTCGAGTTAGAACCTGAACCCTTAGGCTTGAAGGTGGAGGAGGTGGAGGGCCAGTCACGGTTTTCCCTGGAGACCTCAGCTTTCCTAGTCCAGTAGCGAGCGTCAAGCTCCTGGGCAAGGGTCTGCATATCGTGGAGGTTGTTGGGTTTTCTGTGGTGAGCCATGTCATCCTTGATCCATGAGCAAAGCCCGCAGTAAAAGGCATGACAGAGGGAGTTGTTGCCGTAACCAATGATGGCGGCATGTTGATTGAAGCTTACTATGTACTTCATGATCCTGTCTCTGTCGTGCATCCGAAGATTTTTGAGTTCATCTTCAGCATCTCCGACGGCGTCAAATGGACCAAAATTGGTACGGAGCTCCGAGAGGAAGGCGGCGTAGGAGTACACCCAAGCGGGAGGGTTGGCTTGATTGGGATGGAGGATATCCAGTTTGAACCAGTCAAGGGCGACACTGGAGAGGAAGGAAATGGTGTAGTTGACTTTGGCGGTGTCCGCAGCGAATGTGTTGGGCCTGTCATTAAAGTTCAACTGCAGGGAGATGATGAACACTTTGAGTTTCCACAGATCTGCTCCGTCGAAGGTGTCTGGTGCCTTGACTTTGGTACGGACTATCTGCTGAGGCGGGTTGTTGGCTTGGTGGGTAAGACCACAGAGGAGGTTCATGAATTCCATCATGAGGTGGTTCTTGTCGTTGGGATCGGGATTAGGAGGATTAGGAGGGTTACCGCCTGGTCCCCTGGGACCCCCAGGGTCACCTGGGTTTGATGGGCCAGCTGGTGGACCGGGGTACTGCAGATCGCACAGGTTGCGATTGCGATTGCTAGGGGAGTCGGGTTCACCGTCGTTGCCACTGGGATCCCCATCGTCACCCTCTTCCTCGACTGGGAAGAGTGGCTGCATGGACAGATTGTGCAGGGTTTCCAGGATGATGCTTCGATAACCACCCCATCCATTCATACTAGTGGAGTCTGCGGAGAACAGATTGGGAGTAGTGTTGACATCGGATTGGCAGGCGGTGAAACCACTGTGAGTGTAGGTTTCCCTACGTGAACATTGTGCGGAGGCTGAATCCTTGCTGAAGAGGGTGTGATCCTCTTTCGATGCGGAGGCAGGAATGTCGCGCATGGAGAGACAGGTTATGGGCGGAGCCATGGAGGAGGATTGAGTTTGTGAGTGATTGAGGGTAGTGTTGGACATTCCTAAAAATTTCGACTCAAGGGTTTGAGTTTGAATATACTGTTAGGATCGTGCCAATAGGAGTAAGTGAAAGGAATGCATGCCGTGGATTCCGCGGAGTGCATGGGGCTTGGCAAAGCTATTAGCAACGTCACCCTTGGGTCGAAGCCCAAAGAAGGATTATGGATGGAGTCCATGGGATTATGATCTCTAGGATCAAAGGTTAAGTCCAACAGCTATCGGAGTCCGCGGATGTAGAGAGATGGATTATGGCTTGAAGGCTGAAGAGAGTGAGGACAAGAGTTATTGGGCTAAACCAAGTTGATATTCAAACTGAGGTATGTACTACTAAATGTACAGCTTATATACTAAGACGGAGTCCAATGGGTCAGGGTCTGGACTAGTGTAGGTATGGCTAGAGTGACATGATCTGGAATGTTCTGTATCTAGAGGAGTCGAGTATTCTGTGGACTCCAATATAACACCTACTTGCTACCGTGACGGGTTCTAGGTGTGATAAATGAAATATGTGAAATAAGTAAATGAAATAGAGATATGAAATATGAGAGAGAAACCGGGATTTGGAATCCGACGGATTCCGATGATTGACTTGGAGCCGGTGGAGTGGATGATGGACGTGGTCCGTGGAGTCCATGGCATGATCGTTACAGTCCCTCAAATGTGACTGGAGGGTGACACCTACTTTGGGCCACCACCTCTGGACCCCTCCTGTAATAAATAAATTCAATAAGTTTATTATGCTAAAACAATTACTTCATCTCAGTTCATTACCTTGTGACCATACAACTCACTGTGACGGACCTATTGGTTCATCACATCACAGTGTCAATGTCATGTGAGCAATGCCTTGTGATTTTCAAATGCACTGTGACAGACCTATTGCTGAGTACCTGGCTGCATCTTTGCCCAGGCCATCTGGCCATGCAGACATCCTCATACCACCCTGGGAAAGTCAGCCACCAAATGTAGCAGGCCATCCTGAGCTATGACTGGGTTAGGAAGTCAGATGTGCATGACTGGGTGAGAGTGTTGGAGGATATCTGTTCCCATCCCATTGTGCATTATATCATATATTATTTCCCTTTTGATCATCACTCATTCCTACTTACCATTTATATTATAACTCCTGTCATTACTCAATCTTAGCTATACAATGTCGCCGTAGTTACCCCATACCTCAGTTGTTTTGCCTATGCTGTGCCAGACTGAGTTCTCACATTTATTCTTCTATCAATAGAGAGGAAAGGAGACCCACCATTGTGACTTAGCAGCAACCTTCTTGGTTGGATGTCTGGATGAAATGTCCATTCAGGAAGGAGTATTGGTGGATGCAACCTGGCAGGGCAAGTCTACACCTCACATGAACATAGAGGACATGCACAAAATCCTTTGGGAGCTGTCTGAATTGGGCTTCAGGTTGGAAATCTTATCTGTGGATAGTCATTTGAGGGTCATCGAGAATGACTCTGCTCTAAGGAGGCATCAAAAACACTTGGGATACTGTTTTCTCAGAGGACCTTATGACTGGTGCTGGATTGTCAAGCTTGTAGAAGCCCACCATAGTCTCACAGAGTCTAGCTGGATGCGTCAGGCTCCATATGTCTCCTCACTATGCCATGTGATGAGTACATGGAGAAATTGTTGGCAGAGTATATGGGATGAAAAGGACAGATATATGGAGGATATATTGACATCTTTGCAATGGGACATGGCCCTGTTTTATTGTGAAAGTTTCTATGTAGCCTTCAGTTGGGCTCCCACTTTACCATTTGAGTTGGGTCACATCCCAGATGTGGATGCAGAGTACCCTGAACATACTGCATCCCTAACCAAATCTGCTGGTTATTACCATGATGTTATGGATTGGGAAGCATCATATTGAGAACATTGCATGTATATTTATCCAATGTCACACTATGTGACTGACCTACGGGTTTTGTGACTCAGTGACATCATGGACAATGCATAATAGCTTCTGATTTCAATTTAAATAGTCTATAAAAGGGCAACTGTCTTGGTATTGGAAAGCCAGAAATCTAAGCATTTGGTCCAATTAGTGAATACATCAGTTGCACTGCCAGCTAAGAGTCTGGAGAGTGGAACATAGAGGTTGATCGTGAAGCACATGCTTGTTTGTTTTTTTCAAGTGTTTGGTGGCTGAATTTATTGACAAATTTCACAGGCATTAAATAAAAATACATTATTGGCTACCCAAAAGCATGACCTGAGCCTGGGAGCAATCCATGTGACTGATGTGACAAAATGTGTTCCATTGGGAATGGAATTGTCGGAATCACTGTTCCAATGATCGGTGTCCTCACATGGCTGCGCCTACCCTCGCGCAATCACACACGATCTCATGTGATCGTGCATGGCCACATGTGATCTTGTGTGATCACACATTTTAGTCCAGTAAAACCAGACATATCTGGCTGAAGATGACCAATCTATAAATGAACCATTGTCGATGAAGTCGCTTTGGAATCGCTTGCGGCAGTGGCAGCATTGCAGTGTAGAAGCAGAAAGGGAGGAAATCACGATGAATTCCAGCAGTATCAGTGAAGTGTGAATAGGCAGTGTCATTCCTCTTTACTGTATCTGTATTGAAGTCCTTTGTAAGTGCATCACGTCAGACCACCGTTCATAAATTAGTCCTTTGACTCTATGCCAAGGGTAAACCCCATCCAAGCTACCTACATACAAACTGAGTAGTGAATGTAATGATATGCCCGACCTGCAGAGGCAAGGGGGCTCCAGAAAAACAACTACACACCTGACCTACATTAATTTGTTTAAGGCGGGCTGGACCTCCCCCCCTCCCTCCCTCACCTTCCTTTTATAGTATTAAAATCCCACAATAATTGTCCCTGTTATCCATTTCAAGATATATGTTCCCACAATGGAGCAATGGTCCGCAAAGCCCGGCCTGCTGAGCAAATACAAGTGTTACATCATCAGGGGAAATTCTCAATGCGGTCACTCCTCAATTGTTCCTGGCCCAGTTCTGGCTAGAAAATGGCGCAGAAACCAATGATACTCAAGATAGCACCTTTTATAGTCAAAATCAAGTCAAATTTTGCTATCTGTATCAATATGTACTACTAAATTTTGGTATGTCACTTACGTGTTTAAGGTCTATCCCCCTACGTCAGGTGCCAGTTTGCTCTGATGGAATCCCCTTGTGCAGAGGACCTCTCTGCGATGACACATATCTCTAGCTCATCACTGTCCATGCAGCATTGCAGTGTTCATGTTACACCCCATCATACTTCTGTACAGGTTTGACATGCCGTCTCAAAAGAGGTTCCTGCACCTATACGAGCCTGACATATCGTCATTTGTTGAAGTAGGTTGCAGTGACCTACATGAAGGAAGTGATATGGACTCAAAGTGGGTAAATACCTGGGCATGAGATGAAGGGAATAGACTTACCCCATTCCACTTTCTTGATATATCATGTGGTCCTTGCATTCCCGCCCGACCTGGGGTCCAATCTTGGTGGTCTATTCGTACCAGCTCTGTACAGTATTGTGTCAGGTATTCTGTAACAAGCAAAGCTGTGAGCGAATGGTCATTACATTCCCTGCCTCCTCCCATGCTTCTGCAGCGAGTGCTATTTGTTTCCTGAAGACACCCTGGAAACCCCGGTTCCATTCTGCTTTTGTCTGATTTGGATTGAAGACGGACAGTCCTACTGCGGCCCATGTTTGGGGAAAATCCATCAAGTTATTGCCCCGTGGGACAACTAGGCACATCATTATCTGTTGAGCAAGTTCTCAAAAAAAAGTGTATCACGGTGATGAAGGGGATGTCGCGTATACCAACAGCATAGTGGGTGGACATAACCGTGTGCAGATTATGCACTGACTATTAGTTACGGGGTGTATCGGTGTGCTGGCTATCACCAGATTCTGTGCGCGCACCTTCGGTCGATATTTTATGCTCTGCCACCCTTTGAAGTTGGGTTATCCTGTGTATTAAGAAAGAAAATTGTGGTATCGATTAGATGCCCAGTATACAAGAATAATACAGATAGTATGCAGAAGGGTGCTGTAGCTTCTAGTTTCTATCATACACCGTCCTCATCTACACAATGATCTACAAATGGATCCTCATTGGCGGGAAGAGAAAGATGCGAACCTATCACCCGATGGGGTGAGAGATCCGCCCCATGGTAGTCCAGATCAAGTCATGCCTTGACATCTACTACTGACTGCACCAATTCATCAGCAGTCACAAGTTTCTCGGTATGGTTATAATGGTACTTGGAATTATGAGTTGGAGAAACCAGAACATGATAGAAGCACTCACCATTACAGGATGATTTGCGTACCAAATAAAATAGTGCACGAGTGCCGTGAAATGATTGTGGAATATACTTGCATGCTCAGCAAGGGTCCAGATAGTTGCTGTGTCCTTAGACAGAAACTCATTATACTTTGTTATCGACCATCGATGAGGTTTTATGCCGAATATGCTCTCAGCGATTAAGTCAAGTATGGGAACAGAATCCCACCAGGGAAGATTCTGGTATGCCTCTGCCACTCAAGGTATTTCGGCGTCCAGTCCTTCTAATACCAGATGTCCATATGAGCTGATATTAGTGAAGAATTCTATTATGGGAGGGATGCCATTGGTGAGGTCGCTGAAAGCGACACAGATATCGGAGAAGAAGCGGTCTAGTGAAGGCTGCAGGATATTATCGACCTTGATGGCGTATTTCTCTTGTCGTCGAGTGTTTGCTGTCTCCATGAGAGCTTCCTGTTCAGCAGCTCTCTTCAGACTTTTGATTGCTCTTTCAAACTGGACAAATTAGACATGTTTAATGACGGCATCCATCCTTTGTGATAGGTCCTTACCGGGTTTAGTACTGGAGACAGTCCCCAAGGCCCGAATGACTGATAGAAGTTGTCTATGAGGTAGAGGCGATAGTGAAGCCTGATTTTGTGTCGGAATTCGCATAGAGTGCTAAGGTTGTCCACAAATACTTTGCGATCCTCGTCAGCTTCCAAGTTACTGTCAGTGGAAATCGCGTATTTCCCGGTGTCATGGCGAAGGCTGTTTCAGTGAACAATTCATCAAATGTATGCGAAAAGCACTAAAATTGATGTACCTGTTCTCGAAGTCGAAGTAGCGTCCTGGAGGAAGACCTGTACCTTTGACCAAGTTGACCATGAATTTGATGTGTTCGAGGTGGAAGCTGATAATCGCAGCTGAGTCTGCAGCAGTAATGCAGTTTCCCTCAGTGAAACAAGAGCTCTGCTTGGACGAGGTGTTTGTGGATGATGAGGTGAGGAACTCTCTCTGCACCCAAGAGGCAGAATCACAGTAAGAAGTCATTGAGAATGGCAAGCATAACAGATTAATCAAAACAAATGCTGCAGAGGCGCCAAGAATTAATAGGAAGCCTAAGTGTCTGAAATGCGTCCACGAGGGCAGACAGCACACATGGGGAGACACAGAGGATGTTCTTGCCTGAGGTGTGGAAGAGTCCATGCGTGGATTTTGGTTGTGGTGACAGAGGAGGAAGATGGTATGAAGGTTGCCACAGAGCGATGAGACAATATACTTACAAATGATGAGTCCATGTGACCTATCAGTCCCTGAAATGGCTACCCTTGTTCTCGTCGCTCAACTCTCGAGTGGTATTATTTGGTAACTGTGAATAAATGTCATTTCAGTTCCTTGCTACGATCATATCCACTGATGTCCTGCTGATAGCTGCTATAGTTCTTCCTGTTTGCTCCCATGAAGAGGTTGTGCTTAGACAATAAGTGACTACATCTCTTTCTCACACTCCTCTGCCATGAATGATGGTCGCTACTTCACTTTTTATTCAAATTACCACACTAGGTCGGCTTTTTGTGATTGGTACTTCTTGTGTATCCAACTCCCAAAATGCCGGCATTAATGTCTGCATGAAAACATTCTCAGCAACCATCATCATGGTCAAGTTACCCTGGTTTCCAGTCAGGCTCACTCAACTATAAGTAGCACAATCTTTCGACTTTAACTATCCAAATCAAAACTCCTCCTCTCCTCTATGTCTGTCTCGGATGATCCTGCTAAAACTAAAACCCAAACCCATTCATTGATGCCTCACTCTTATCACTCACAGGGTCATGAATTGTACACTCCTCCACGATCCACCCCAGGTCCAGACCGAGGTCCTGTCATCGCTGTGATCATCTTCTCCCTCTCGATTTCACTTGTGGTGGTATTGTTGTACTCTCTTCTGAAGCCTTTCAGTGACTTGATATCCGATGCTGGGCACGGCTTCAGGACAGCACTCACCACAACCGGCTCTGGAATCGCACTTTTCTTCACTAGCACTTGGGGCAACTTTGCTTTGCATGCAGGCTCGACTTTCTTTTACATCAAGTGTGAATATTTTCATGCATGTCCTTCGACACCATCCCATCTGCCATTCTATAATGAAGACTCCGAGATCCTTTACAATAGGACTGTTAGCATGGCTGCACTCCTCAACCTCAAAGCTGAAGATGCCGTTCATATCAAATTGTACCTCACAAATATCTCCAATGGCCTTGTCTTTGAGGCTGTTGCTGTTCAGATTGACTTGTTTAGCCGATTATCTCATGAGGCTCAATACGATTACAAGCTTCCGGCAAAGGTTTGCCTGGAGCTTGCCGAGCATTTTAAGCACGAGAGGAACAAGCTTAGAAAGCTCAGATCTTTGCTGCGCTTTGTCAACGAAGTTGGATATGACTCCCTGAAAACCTTCAAGGAACAGGTGCAGTCATAATCTTTTCCTCTTAACGCTCTACTTATTTCTTTTTAATCCAAAAGCTGGTGCCTCTCAAAAAAACCATCAAACACATGTGGTATTGGCCCTCATCATCATATGAAGCCGTCCAGACACAAATGAAGAAGTTTTGCGACACAGTTGATGATACCCTTTCTCAGTTGCACGAGAAGGTCCAAGGTTCATCATCCTTGCTTAAATCAATCAACGACAATCTGGAACGCCTCAATAAATATCTGTCCGATGCATCAGATACTCTGCCTGGTCTGAAATCCATATTCAGACCTTACCTCTCAGTGCTTGGGTTGTCCAGGACACTTGATCATAACATTGCCAAACTCAAGGCATTCGTTCTCCAGGTAGGGCTGACAACAAACGACCTTGATGCCCTGGGCAATGTTCTTCAAAAAATGGCTCATAGTTCAAGCAAGCTAAGGGTACATGCTACACTGTTTTGACGTATATGTAGCCTCATTATTTGGATCTAGAATTTCTTGGCCACTGCTATAAACACTACAGCAGAAGATGATCTTAACCTTCTGGCTGTTTTGGATAAATTCAAGGAGTATCAGAGCTTGCTTGTCTAAATGACACACTAGTTAGCAAACCAAACCACACCCTCATTTTGGACATTGTTCAGTAATTCAACCAGTCACTCTTACGAGTTCCCCCACTCCTATAATAAATAATTTAAATCCATACTATGTAATATTTCTAAAACTTCGGTCTGAACTGCTCGTCCTTTGTTGAAAAGTCTATCCTTGAGTGGGAATTGCACATACTCAGAATTTATTACCCCTGAGAGTGCTGTTACGCCAACTGGGTTGCTTGCATGATTGCAATGAAAGTTATGCCCCAAGGGAGAGGCAGAAGAAATCGGATTCATTGCGAACTAGAGTATCCTTCTAGAGATTGCGCAGTACGATTGCTGTCGAATATTGGAGTAGGAGGCCTGTCTCTCACACACTGAGGCGGAGAGCTAAGGCCATCCCAAGCAAGGGTGGATTCAAGATGTCACTTGTAGTGCTCCAAGGAGCTAGAAAGTTTCGTGGCGGCAGAGAAGCCTGATGGCTCTAGTGGTGCAGCCCATTCAGTATAGCAGAAATTAGACATTTGGCAGGTAAGAATGAGAGCCTAGGATTCCTACCGTCGCTTAGCATGGTGTTCAAATATGGTCAGATGATTCAAGAGTATTGAAGCGTGATTGGACTCTGTTCTTTACGTAGGAATCACAGAAGGAAATGCAGACAGGGAATTGGATGCCTGTTGGAAATGAGCTTCACACAAACGCTGTGGCAATGCCGCATGGATTCGGGGATGTGAATTAATCTTATTGAGCTTGCCCATCATCCCTTCTGATATCTTATAATGTTCTGAGTCCTATGTATATAGGTACTTGGTTATTATGCAAATGCAAGACCCCCCATGGGAAATTCTATTTGGGGAATCACGGCATTTGCCATGATTCGCACACTGGCCTGGGTCATGGGAAAAATCTATTCATACATTTCAGCATTCTCCAAGGCTAGCACACTGGCCAGGGTCATGGGAAAAATCTATTCATACACTTTGGCATTGTCCGAGACTTGCATATTGGCCAGGGTCATGGGAAAAATCTATTCATACATTTTGGCCTTTACCAAGGCTAGCACATTGGCCTTGGTCGTGAGAAATTTTTATTCATACACCTCGGCAGGCGCCGATTCTTGCACTGTGGGCATGCAATCTGATGCTGACGTTGGCACACATGTTGCATTGCTGACTGGGACCGCTTGCATGGCTGTTGTATGTCTCCTTTCTCTTTCATGCCAATCTTCGTTTTTTATTTTTTTGGCTTCTGTTGTTGTTTTGGGGTTTTTTTTTGTTATTTTCTTGTTAAAAAAATCGCTCCAGCTTTTTGTATTTGTATCTGACTATTTTTGTCCTTCTTCTATCCTGCTCTTCATCACTCCACACTGTGTGTCTTCGTTATTCTGCCATTGTCTCCTCTGGTGTTTCTTCTTCCCATCTTTTTGCTCTGTGTTCTGTCTCTTCTGACATAGTTTCATCAGCTTCACGTCAAGAAAGTCTGCATCAACATTATGGGTGTATTGGAAGGGGAGGTTGGAACACAGAGAAACACACCTGGTCAAAGAGTGCAAACAAGGTCTCGATGAGTGACTGGTCGCATGCAATCTTGAGATGTTCAAGTGCCGAATAGACAGAAATGGGACCCAAGATAAAGTATTGTGCATCAGTGTCTCCTCAATGGTACTCAAATAAAATGATGAGAGGAGTGAAGATATGGCATTCTTTTGTAGGGGGGGATACTGGAGGTTGCACAGACTGATGAACATTCTCTGGTTCCAAAGGCCATGAGTTGAACAATATTCCTAGGGTCGCATTCAGATGTCAACTGATACTATTCAGTTAGTCAGTCTTTTTCCTCAACGGGCGCAAGTTTTTTTTGATCTAACAGTTGACTTCCTTTGATTAGCTGATACTGAGGTTGTCGTGTTCAGTGTGATGTTCCCCATTCAATCACTGTTACTTTGCCTTCCTGGAGGAGACATACTCAGAGACTATACAGGCTGACAATGATGCTCCCAAAAAGTCATTTCTGATATAAATGTTGTCACAGGGCTCGCGTCACACTGCGCTCTACCTCAATGACACAAATTGCATCCAAGATCTTGCTTGAAATTGACCACAAGGTTCTTTTCTGTCAACAACAGGGTATAATTCTTTGTTGCAGACATACGCCAAAGATATTGACAGCCCAAGTAGGCGATAGGATGGAGTGTAAAAAGGTCTATATGTTGATGAGCCTCAGGGCTCTGTATGCTCAGAATTTGCGAACTTGGTCATTTCTAAGTGACAACTGACTTAGCACCGGATATAATATTATCTCGGGTGTGCACATGCTACTATAGGACCTTCTTGACACTTCAACGACCAGAGATAATGAAGAATATCCCTCCCAACTCGTTTCACAGCTCAAATCGTACGCCATCATGGTTAGGCACCAATATTGACCAATTAGGCAACCACCAGAGATAAATCATATGACGCATCAGAGCGCATCACAGCATAAAAACCCAGCATTGATCCTTTAATTATATGAGGTCATACATGTCGACTGTTGTTCCACTTCAATAATCACCAGATTTTTGTCAGCTCGACACCCAGTTTTACCAATAAAACTGTGCCAAGGTCGCTAGCGCTCGATACTCCTTTCATACACCTCAGGTTATTGACCATACCCTCCAAGTCTGCAGCTAAACAGCACCTCCATAACCATGCTGGAGAAGACTCATGACCTAAAGAATTTACCTTTCTTCAGTAATGCAGAGGATTGGCTGTTACAAGCGACTATGGAGATACATATGGATGCTAGAATCTTTACAAAGCCACAGCCTTGTAGCTTTACTAAGTACTGCTATTAATAATTATCTCCGGTAGTATAAGAGTGGATAGAAAATTGTAGTACAATAGTTAATCAACTACCACCCGTTACTCTGCCATCAGCCTCAATATACACTTGTCACCGGATATAATCTTGTCTCTACACACTTGCTACAACCACTAAACACCAGTTTTAAACGAACCATACCCCACGCATAGCGCAGTATACAAACAATAGCATTTGTTTGCACTCCATATGCTCACTATAAGCCAGAGACCGGTTTTACACCATCTGAGCTTCGTACTCCTTCATGCTCTTCTTGAGAAACGCTCTAAACCGTGATTGACCAGTTTTAGGAATTATCTCCAGCATCGTACATCGCATGTTAGCTTGAACCCCGTCATTTGTGGTTGATACTCACGTCTAGCACGTAACACTGGCATTCGCGTCGTACACCACCTCTTTTGTTTTATAGGATTGGACCATCTTCATCTTCGTACCATAGGAGTTTTATTCGGCTTTATATTCAACATCGTTTATTGCAGCCCACTTGGGTAGTCTCTGGCAGACTTATAGGAATTGACATTGTCAACATAGGATTGTTTTGGATTCAACACTGTTTAGGACCGATATAGGATAGGATAGGATTGGATAGGATAGGATAGTCCCTTGAGAGGACTCATAGGTTTGACATTGACATAGGATAGGAACATCTACGAATAGACTCAGCTTTCAACATCGACTTCAGTATATTTTGTCTCATATAGGATCAACACTCGTTATCTCCATGCCCCACCGGATATAAACGTATTTTTACACTTTTGACCACATTAACCGGCATTATTAGGATCGCCACCCAGTACATCAACACTCCACCGGTTATAAACCAACTACTGCACACCTAGCTTCATTTTCACTGTTATTTTCATAGGACCAATGTCTAGAGACCTCTTCTATTCGTTTCCCCTCGTTACACCGGATTTGCGGTATTCACGTCATACCCAAAACCGTTCAATCTCATCATTGAGATTATCACCAGCCTACAGCCAATACCTTTTAGTACTTGATTGCTTGAGTGCTACTTGCTTGACTGAAAAGTCACAGTATAAACTCGTGTCTAGAGGAAGTGATTAGGTCGCACAGAGTTGCCCCGAACAACTCGTACAACACAGTACCTTTATCTCTGGCCTACACCGTCATTAATCATTACTCTTTGAGTTTTGGTTTGCCGTTGCCATGGAAGTCAAGGTTCATCAATGTCTTGAGTGACCTTGCAATTCACTCATTGATGGTGAGATATCCCGCACCCAGCTAAAGAGCCTGGTTGTCACCATCACGAACTACACCTGTAGCCCATCGACCTTAATGAGAGACAAGCGCGTTACAGGTCGAGTTCACATGGGGCCGTAGACACTACCAACCACTCCATACTCCTTGCTAAACATCTTGGTTCATCAGCCCCTGTTCTTCCCTTTCCCCTTCTTTGGCTGCTTTGATACAAGGATGCTAGATCTTCAACAGACTCTGATGCAAACACTTCATGTAGGGAAGGAGGCAGAAGCAGATTATAGTTTGGTTTTGACAGTGCACATAGTTGACCTGCTCACATGTGTGATGAAAAAAGTTGTCAAGAATATATGAGTAAAAAAATACCTTGCAGAGCAGTGAGAGCGGTGAAAATGTGGGCATGAAAGAGAGGGCATCATCACCGGTCAAACCCTGACTACCAAATCAAGGTCCTGATCAGATTTGGCACCTATGCCAGCTGTCCTCTCCGTCCACTGAACACGCACATCCAGTACCTGAGAGGACCTGAGAGACTTGAAATCATTCAACAGAGGATGAGGTCGTTCTCCCAGATGAGACACGCCCCAGCTGTAGTGGAAAACAAGGATGACTTGCAGGTTGACCAACTGTAGTGTCGTTGCTTGAGAGTGAACCATTCTTAGGCATGTATTGTCAGTAAGAAGATTTGGATCAGAGATGAGTGCCATCTCTTTGATGGGCAGGTGCATTATATTCAGTGCAACAGGGTAGCTGCTTTCTGGGTCATACATGAGGATGTCATAGATCTCCCTTGAAGTGTCTGTCAGGACTTCAATGATAAGAGATGGGACCTGGATAGGACCATCATGTTCAATGAACGTCAAGTGTCATTGGAGTTACCCATGACGGAAGATAGATGGTTAACATGTTTGGGCTCAAAGTTTGATTTATACATCCTGGAATCGATGACCAGTTCCTCCAGTGAAGGGAAAATCACACTGGAAAAGCATGCTGCTGATGCACACACAGTCATCTTGCGGATGTTTGGGTGAGTTAGAGGGGTGGGGGGAAAGATATCTGGCATATGAGGTGATGGCTTATACAAAATGGAAATATCCTGGAGGGATGGCACTGATTCTAAAAGTTCATGGAGTTGGAGTACAGATGAAAAGGTCCCATAGAAGTCTGTGAGATGCAAAAACAATGGGACTTTGAGTAAGACACCATGCCTGAGATGAATTCTTTCAAGATTGAGAGCTCTGACAAACACTCTGGTGGAGTATAGAGGACCATCGACCACCTCGGGGGTGCGAATATCGATCATTTTCAGATGTGTCAATACTGGATCTCAGTGTTCCCATGAATCAATGATGGCCAGTATTTCACGATCACGATGGCATGACATGACGAGCCTGTGCCAGCAGGACATGTGGGCACAAAGAACGCATAGAATGTTGGTACTGTGACCATGAAAATTGACATCTACTGGAGTTGTACAAGCGCTGCCATCAAAATACAGGTTGAGCAACAGCTCGCATGAACAATTGAGATAGCTCCCCATAATGTCAGCAACATGGCATTGCGTGGAGCTCATTGGTACAATGCTAATTGTGGACCAAAGATGGGGAGAGGAGAGTCAAATCGATCTCCACAAGCTGCACACATGGCTCAAGACCTATGGCGCACCACTGACAATATTGACACTGTCTGACATAACCGTGCATGCAAACGAGAAAATCTCTGAGAGAATCTCATTCGGTAATTGTCGAATTGGAGCAATGAAGGAATGGTATTTCACAAGCTCGGCTGCTATATGGCTCCGTTCTGCAAGAAGACGGGTTCTGAGTACCTCAAGGTGATTCAACTGGTCATCAATGGACTGAAGATGACCCTCTATAGTGAGAATAGCTGATTTAACAATGGAGGTTTTGATGTGGTGGCCACCAAGTATGCATTTTATCTTGTCGTCAAAATGTTGATATATACTGCAACTATGCAAAGGCTGTGACGGAGCGGTGTGTAGCCCACAGTATAAATATGGATTAGACATGCCTGCAGTATCGTTAGATGGTACACTACAAGCAGAGGGGGAGAGAAACATACCCTGCGACCAGTCCTTGATGTCATGGTGGTCTGTGGATAAGTTGTCCTGGCTCTTCGATCCAGGTGAATCCCATGACTTCTTCAAGTTGCTTTTCCTTCGATGCTGGACAGAATGAAATGTTGGTTGGTCCTTATGCTGAAAAGCTACGTTTTCTGTGAACTTTAAAGTATCCAACTTGCCCTCCCAGACACCTTTTTTTCTGGAAACCCCGGTGGTGCAGCATGGGCCGATTGACATAACATTCGTCCTCCATGTCACCACTTCAAAGCCCTATCAATTTATCTACCACATCAGTTATTCCATTCGTAAGTGTTCCACAATTTTCGAGATGTTTTAGCTCATGGATTTCCAGATAGAGCATGCCACCCTGGATATCACCCTATGTTGAAAATGTCAACAGTACATCTCATGTTCATGATCATGTGCTGCCATCTTCTCTCGTTAGACATACACGACAGTATACAGATACATGACGACACTCATGTCGAGCCAATAAGGTGAACACTTAATGGTCTACAGCTAAAACTATGTGAGTACGACACAGAAGTAGAGGCATTGGAGAATGCCCTGACAAATCTCAAAAAAGGCCATGCCAGCCTCGCACATAGCATCCAAGTCTACAAGCCCTACCTTGCTCCAATTTGCACACTTCCTGTTGAATTGCTCAGAAAGTTTTCTAGGAAACATGCGCCTTTCCTTTTGGCAAAGCCCTATACGAAACTCTCCCCTGGTCACCTCGCTCCTTATTGCCACAGTTTGCTCTTACTGGCGAAGTATTTGCCTATCTTTGCTGCAACTCTGGTCCATCATGTTTGTTGACACTGACAAAATTTTTACTTCCATCATATCAAGAAAGGGTATTCTCCAAGCTAACAACTATCGGGATTTCAGTGCAAGTCTTGCAAAAATTTTGGGATACCATTGGCATGGATGACAATGATGATATACCCCTTACATGTCTCTGAGAGAGATTTATTGTCACCATTGATCTCTTATCAACCCGAGCTCCTGCTAATCATTGATCCTAGATAGGTTTGGTGGAAGAACTAGAACTCGCCCATTCCTCTCCTACTTTTGCATCACTAATGTGATAGAAGAAGGGAAAGCTTTGAACGTCATTATGAGCCGCCGTGGAGCACTTCAATCTGCAATTACAGGTATGCCATGTGGTGGAGAGCTGGATAGAAGCTTAAACATGATGTGGTGCAACACTCAAGCTTGGATACTGCTGCTTGACTGGCAGAGTGGTGAGCTGGCAAGGATACGTGATGTGATGCATGACTCAATCCACCTCTACCAAGCAGACTGATATATCACTGATGGTAGGACAGCGTAAACCGTAATATATTAAAGGCCTAGTTCTACAGTGACTGGTTAATATATCAGCTGCAGTCAAGTCTAAAAATAGTGAGACCCAGCTGCTGTGATGCAATCCATCTGTGCTCATTGTGTCGAACAATGTACTGCCATCATCAGTGTCCCACTCCAACTGACGGTCACCGACAGGTCTAAAAATGACCGTTGGATCGTGCCATGGCAGATTGGATCATGCCTTGTCAGGTACATCCCCAGGCCATGTCCCTTATTGTGTAGTTTGTGTCATTGGCAACAATCAGTTCAATCTAGAGAGATTGCATCATGTGCACCAGAATGAAGGGCAGCACTCTCAGGCCACCATGCACAATATCTGATATCAATATGCTGTTGTTCACTCCTTATCTCCAAAACAATCAGGGATCTTTATATGTCTTGATAACTTCATATGTCATGCAAAATCAATATATTTCATTTAACAATACTAAAAATGTTGTCATCGTCTGCAGCAAGATTATCATCAGTCTCACCCAGCGCCATCCATTTGTCTGCAAACTGCCATTTCTTCTCAAATGATTCCCAGATTGATTTTCGTATGCTGGCCTGCCGTTTGGCATATGCAGCGACTCCTTCGCCTGCATTGACTAGGGTACCTCCCATTGGTGTACTTGAAGCTCGGGATAGCCATAGATTGGCCTCATAATCAAGCGTACACTTGACACGAGCCATTTCAACACTAAGAAGCTTACTTTCTTCTCTCCACTGGTGGGCCCACACACGTGCCTTGCACCATTCGATTCACAAACCTACAGACATCAAATCAGTGGCTCATCAAAAATTTAAGAAGCCTGTCAACATACATTCTTCGACACCACTGGGAACATCTCCCAGATGTACAGAATACCAGATCCAGGACATCGCACGATTCCCTTCTGAAATACCCACCTTATCATCTGATATTCTCCGTACATCAGAATCTTCCAAAATATGCAGCTGCACCTGCCAAGACCACTCCATAAGCACCTCTGATAAAACCATCAATCCCTTTCTGACATCACAATAGTATTGTTTAGCCTGGGCAATACGTGCATTGAGGTCCTGTGTGACTTTGTGGCATTTAAGCCGCTCCTTCTGCATCAAAGTGTTTGTGTCGCCATCTTTGTAAGCTTTTGACAATGTCAATAATTGACTATGAATGGTGTGAAGGAGATCGTATCCCTGAGCAATGCGTAATCGAAATTCCACGCATGCCAGGAGTTTTCACAGGTATGGACTGGCAGTATTGATGATGGAAGGTATAGAGAGAGTGAGTAAACAGGCAGGGAAGGGCCATTGCCTTGATTGTCTTGAATTCATAGTCCACAAACCACTGGCATGTGAGCTTCTTGAATGATAAACCATGTCTCTATTCAACGATGAAGGCGGTTTGACTTCTCAAGGACTTGAGCTCTCTGGAGATCAGTCAAATGTGGTCCAAGCTCCTTATTCAGCCATGCAATTCTTTGTCTACATCCACAGTAAGACATAGAGCTAATGATATATTGTATTTCACTTACTGTGAAGCTTGCAATTGAATACCCTGTGAGATCATGTCTTTCAGTGACGTTGTATGTAATTCATTGCCATCGAGACCAGTGAGTTCATCTTGAGCATCTTCTTGAGCCAATTGCAGGTGCATTGCTGCTTCGGTCTTGTCTAATGGGACTGTCAGTTCCTTTCAAAGTTATTTTAGATAATATATTACTTACTGGCTACAGTTTGAGCAAAAGGATTTGGTTTCGTCCTATCTGCTTCCCAAGCCTCAACCAACTTGGTCCATTTTGCAACATCCTGTTGAGGCAATGACTTTGTGAAGCCTTCAAATTGATCTCCATGCTCCGATGCCTGGGGAACAGCGTCCTTGAGTTTTCACAGCAAACTATTCCCTGAACCCATGTCTACCGAATACAAGACTGACCTGCTCCGGTTATATCAATACCCAGTATTTGCACATATTTGTTTTTACTATATAAAGTAGTATGACCCCAGAGACATTCTGTGCTACATATAAGGCAAGTAAAAATTCATTCTAGTTTATTTGAAAAGGAACCAATTTACTATGTATTTTTATGTACATAGATCTAAATGTGATATTTTTTTTTTTCAACAATCATGATATTCAAGCAATAAAAATAAATCCTTGTGACTGCAAATAAGGATGCTGTGTCAAAAGTTGCTTACCCCTTTGCATATGGTACCCTCATAGTGTCAAAAGTTAGCATGACTAACCACACATCTTGTTCCATGAGGAGCCAGTAAATACCGATAATGCATGAGTGTGTGGAAGAAGAGCTGCCTGAACTTCGACAATGTGTAATAGTCCGTTCCATATCGTCTATCTCTTGTACTTTCTAGAAAGCAGAACCATATGTGTCACTTATCTGGACCACCTTCCTTATCTGTTGTTAATCCTTCTACATTTGTTTCCTTACTATCATACCTTTACTACTGTCTATGGGACTACCGTTGAAGAGCTGTCTAAGTGCACAGAGCTAGAAATGCAACAGTGTCGAAGACACTGATCACACCCACACCCAACACTACACACACAAACACGCTCAAGTTCGTGGGGGGATTCTAATGCGATGAAAGTAGTGAACCAATACAATTCAATTCTCAATATCTCTAAGATACACACACAGCAATAGCGCTCATATAATATCTAGACTTCTCTAAGTCCAAAGGCTTTTCTCAAGAACAAGAGGGTGTGACTTCCATCGCCGGGCCTCAAGGCAAGGGTGTATAACACAATACAACTTCGTTAAACATCTCCACAACTTTCTAGCAGTCGCTCGGGACTCTAATAACCACTGCACACAATCAATAACACCCTAAACACTACTTAAACAACTGCGCTCGAAGCAGAAACCAATTCCTATTAAACTCGACACACTAATAAACCTCGTGCACTAAACCAAAACCTTCGCAAACACGAGGAGAAGTGTCTACACTGACACAAAACTCCGAAACTTCCACCAGAGCCACAGGGTTTGAACCTACGTGCTCAAGCTTCCAACCAATCGTAGATTCACAGGATTTGAACCTATGCAATCCAGAGAAACCCTGTCCGACAAGCCAAAGGGTTTGAACCTTTGCCAACCTGCGGAAATAACACAGAAAAGGGAACACTAATCAAGCCAAAGGGTTTGAACCTCTGCGCCTGTAATGCCTCGCGTCACACAAATGCCCTCAAGAACTCGAAAGGGTGACCTTCAAGACACCGTACTCTTATTCTCTCACAGAGTGCAAGTCAAACCAAAACCAGACTCTCTGCACGGAGTGCCGTGCTATTTTCTTGTCTAAGCACGCGACTTAAATCACACAATAGATATCTGATATGGGTTGTATTCTCTCTTGAAGTTACTAGCTACTCTAAGTGCTAGAGCGCGTGGCTGAAAAGCTTTGCACTGTTACACCATGGGCTCGAAACTTGTATTCTACATCTACACTACAGTATTTATACAATTCTACATCATACACGTCGATACAACTTAATACAGTACTGTTAGAACCTCAGAACATTATTCCTTGCAATGCACGCGCATTGTTATAGCATGCCCGGGGCTGGACACTTGGTTGGAGGCCTATCTCGAGACCAGATCCTGTTTCCTCATGGTTGATACTCCACTCGCACTGCTCTCTATGCATTGGCATGTCACTCGTCATTTCTTCAGAGGATACATGGGGTGACAACCAATCAGATAGGCTGTATCTCATTCTAATGTTGAGTTTCTAGGTTTCTCTGGTTGGTGGGGGATACCCGTGGTAAGCCTAGGCACTGCGCTCTTTGGCCAAACTGGGTTCTCTCGGAGTTATCTATACTCAGGCATTATTTGGGACACGCGCACGTGCCGTGCGATCAGGCCCTGTGCGTCATAGATCATTGTGTCATGTAGTTCTCATGCATGTCTTTCAGTAATGCATTAGGGTGCATATGCAGTCTGCTTCTGGTGCATTCAGTATCGAGTGCTGAGCTCTCATACTTAGTGTGACCTCAACCAGTATCATTCTAAGTTAGAGCATGCACTCTACCAATCATCACTGAAGACTTGCACGTGCATGCATGCGTTGTTACACTGCACACTATCTTGGTTTGTTCACTGCACTCTATTGGTTTGACACTGTGCTCCATGTCTATTTCCATCTACGTGCACAGCCCACATCTTTTCATGCGCTCTACTTCTATGTTTCTATATGCACACGGCGTGCATCATAGATCAATGTAGTTCTCCTTGTATCATGCCTGTCTCTCATCAATTCCTTAGAGCGCATGGCTGATCTGCATCTTAGTGCCTTCAGTATCAAGTGCTGAGCTCTCATACTTAGTGTGACCTCAACTAGTATCATTCTAAGTTAGAGTATGCACTCTACCAATTGTCACCCAAGGCCGTACTGCGCGCGACTCTATATTGTGCTCCATACATGTATCATTGCACTCTGTGTGTTTGACACTGCGCTCTATGCATATAGCACTGCGCTCTATCTGTATCTTTCGTTATCTCAGTACCTGGCCATTATGCAATGCATGTATTGATACATTTTGCAAAATTACATGCGTAGACACGTTGCAAGCGTGTCACTGTTATTCCATTCCTTATCTTAAATTACCAATACAAGACCCCATATAGTTCAGTACCTAGTGGTTAAATATCCTTGACAATCATATAACCAATCCCAGTTCCATTGTGTGCCTATCAGTGAACTTAGAAACAAGAACCTCGAAAATCTTTACTGAGCAATCTCATCGAGCTCGATAGAATGATTTGTCAGCACTTTGCCATTGAGCTCGATTGAATACTTTGTCAGCACAGCCATTGAGCTCAATAGGATGATTTGTCAGCGATTACCATCGAGATTAATACAACCCAGGCCCCCAATGATTTCGACCCAAAAGAAACGCTAAAATTAAGTAACATGTTCATGGGGAATGTATCAATTCATTCTATGCTTGACATCCAAAATTTCTTTATGAAATCTCAGTCCACTATATTTACATTTCCCCCCAAACTCCCTTTTCCCACATTGCACCCTTCCCCATCTTGATCGCCTTAATATACATACTATAAACACTTTTTGTATAACACACTTCCACATGATGACAACTTTTTCATCATTGCTCCTGCTCTTGCATAACAGGGCTTCCCCCAGGATGATGATATCATGTTGGTCCTGCTTGGTGATCTGGAGGTAGTAGTAGTTGGTGTTTCATGTCATAAATAATTCCAAGGGAATTCAAACCTTCCATGATTGTGTCAGATATTCAGCCTATCCTGTTTATCTCTATTTCAATGTTTCATATATTTGAATGAACTTACTTCCTATACTTAGAGTTCCCTCCTATACATTTTACCTATATCTATCTATTTCCCCCTTTGCCACACCTCAGCTGTTCACTACGACTACATGACTGAATGAGGTGCGTATACCATTCTACTTCTCATCATATACACATTTCTTATGCCACATTCTTATAGCTGTTATTATCTTAACAGGTAGCATCTATAATACAGCTGTTCACTACGACTACATGACTGACTGAGCTGTTATTATCTTAACAGATTGCACTAGTTCATATCATCCATGACCTCTAAATAGCTCCTTTGGGGAGTATAGATTTACCCCATACAAAAGTTGTAGGTAGCCTTGCAGGCCCAAAGAGTAGTCAACATCATTCAACTAATCTTGGCCTGAAAGGCCAACTACAACTGGCACATGAGATATTGAATTTACACTCCCTTAAATTGATATATATGGACGTCATTGCCATTCATCAAAGGTGTTGATGTCAAGACCAGGATGGTTCATTGAGGAAACTCTTGTGTCTGATGGTAGGAATTAGTAAGTATGACCTTGCTGTTAATGACCTCCCACCTAACAGATGTTAGTGGGAATGCTCTCAGATTGGGAATTGGAAAGTGTCACACTGGCCTTGACTGCTGGTTGATTCTTTGGGGATGGCTACGAGCTGTAAAAGCAGTAGAGGATGACAAGCGAGCAGCAGAACCCACAGCCACTGCCATGTCTGCACAATGATGAGTGTTGAATGATAAGGGTTGCTACTCACCCATTCATCAGCAAATATGGCTAATTAAGTCTTTAATATATATATTTTGCAATGCCTAAGTTTATGAATATGTGTTTTAAAGTGTTTGATAAATTTATTTCAAAAGAGAAAATCATATATATAAGATAGGACGCACACAGCCACCAGAATGCTTATGTAAATTACCGGACTTTGAATTTTCGGTCTTTCCCAGTGAGCACTGCCACGACCGGCTATTGAATGACCGGTCAGCACTGCCACAGCCTGGGCCATGCTGCACCCATGCCATTCCGGCACTTTCCTCCCTCCCCTCATCTTCCCCATTGACTGTCAGTCTCCCCTGTCACAGGTAAGTGTTATTTTATTTTCCTGTTATATACATCCTTCTCATAGCTTCCTAATAGCCCTGTTTGGTGGAGTTTTCACAGTACTGCTCCCTTATCTTTACTGAATCTATGGTTTTTGCTGATGTCTCTTCTTCAAGCAGATCTGTCTATTCTGTGTGTTTCCTGTTACAGTGGTGGCTTTCTAAAGCTCACTGTCAGATTCTGTTTCTGATTGCTCTCAGTCTAAACTGTCCTGCTGTAATCAGGTGATTTCTTGCTGCACTGTCATGTATGTCTATTTCAGTAGCTTCTACCATTAATGTATGCTCATAATCTCTCTTCTTTATTAGGGAACCATCAACTCCCACCCATGAGAATAATGCCTTCCAATTTCCTCCTCCTGTTACACCAGAGCATGATCGCCAGTCAGAGAGAGAGCATGATCGTCTTCAGCGCCTACAGATGACTTCACCCTCTCACCATAGGGGTCGATCACAACATCCAGGTCCTGATCCTGATGTTCCACTTCCACAGCTTTATATACCACCAGAGACACGAATTCCATCTCAGTTAGATTGTCCAGTAGAACATCCAATGCCTACTATTCCATCTCTACCTGTATTTCTTACAAGACGTGGACAACATAGAAGGCCACGTGGTAGTGCCCGAGGTGGTGCTCCTATTCAGCTAAATAGTCATCATTCTGTTTCTGTTTCATCCGATAATCATAATCAAGGAGAACAGAGACAGAGCACAAATGTAGATACCGATCCTCATTCTGTACCATCACCACCAGAATCACCACCACCACTACCAGAATCAAGGTCCCCATCACCACCACCACCACCAGAATCACGATCACGATCATTATCACCACCATTACCACCTATTTCTACATCTCTTCCTCAGGCCAGACGCCCATATGTTGAACCATGCTCTCAGCAAGATTTGGGAAAGATGAAATGGGTTTGTGAGCATTGTGGAGCACCACATTGGTTTGATGAACGTATAAAAAATTCGTCCAAGACCAATCCCCGTTTTGGCATGTGCTGCCTTCAAGGACAAATTAATTTGCCTCCTCTTCGTCCAGCTCCTACTATTCTCCAAAATCTTCTCTTTGGCAATGATTTAATGTCAAAAGCCTTTCTTTATGATATCAGACAATACAATGCAGCATTGTCATTTACATCTGTAGCTGTAAATATTGATGAGGCAATCACCAATTCTTCTGGACCATACTGCTTCCGTATATCTGGCGAGCTTCATCATCGGATGGGATCTTTGTTGCCAAAAGAAGGAGAGAAGTTGTCTTATGCACAGCTGTATATACATGATCCAGCAGAAGCCTTACGTATGCGCAATCGTCGCAATCCTAATCTACACCCTGGGATTATGTCTCAATTACAGGATTTACTGCAAGATGTAAATCCATATGTTGATATATATCGCCATGCATATCTCATTATGAAAGACAAGCCCTATGATGAGTATCCAAATATTGAAGTATGATTGCATGTAGGTGATGGTACCGATGGGCGACGATACAATCTTCCAACAGTTGATGAGTTGGCTGCTATTATTCCTGGAGATGGAACTGAAATTGTTAAACCATATCGGGATATTGTTTTACATATGCATGATCATTCTCTTCAACGCCTTAGCCAACTTCATCCAACTTATCAACCTCTTCATTATGTTCTTCTTTTTCCCTATGGAGAATTAGGTTGGAATCCAGACATGCTCCTGGAAGAGACTGCAAGAAGCACCCGAAAACAGAAAAGACTTACTCAGAATATGTATTATGCTTATCGTCTACACCATCATCCAGCAACTGAACCAAATGTACCACTATTTAGGGGAGGAAAACTGACACAACAGTATTTTGTGGATGCATGGGCATCAATTGAACAAAATAATCTCAGCTGGGTTCACAAGAACCAGACAACTATTTGTGCAGATCTCTATAAGGGGGTAGTTGATGCAGCTACTAATGAAGATGGGTTTGCAAATACTGGCAAATGATTTGTCTTACCATCATCACATACTGGAAGCCCCCATGCAATGTATCAGCTGTATCAAGACTCTATGGCCATTTGTAGAGCCTTGCAAAAGCCAGATATCTTTCTTACAATGACAGCTAATCCAAAGTGGCCAGAAATTGTAGAGGCTTTAAAGTGTACAGATGGACCAAATCAAAAGGCAGAGGATCGACCAGATGTTGTGGCAAGAGTTTTTGAATTGAAAAAGGAGGCCTTACTGAAGGAAATCAAAAAGGGTGGAATATTTGGCAAAGTTAAAGCTATGGTGCATACTATTGAATTTCAGAAGTGTGGACTCCCTCATATGCATCTTCTGATATTTTTGGATTCTGAATATAAAATCTGTACACCTGCTGATGCTGATTCAGTCTCATGTGCTCAAATTCCAGATCCTGAAAAATATCCAATTCTGTATGAGATTATCACAAGATGTATGGTGCATGGTCCCTGTGATCATCGCTGTATAAAAGATGGTCGTTGCACAAAGAACTATCCAAAAGAATTCAATGAACACACTGAATTCACCACTGATGGATATCCTAATCTGGCACGTCCTAACAATGGTCGACAGTATGTTAAAATAGATGGTGACAAATGTACTGTCTATGACAATCGTAATGTTGTTCCATACAATCCTTATCTCAGTGCACGTTATGACTGCCACATCAATGTGGAGGTTTGTGTTACTATCAAGGCCATTAAATATATCCACAAATACATATACAAGGGCCATGATAGGACTACATTAGAGGTTCGGGATCATGATGAGATCAAAGAGTTTTTGGATGCACGCTATATTTCTGCTATTGAATCATGTTGGAGGATCTTTGGATTTCGACTACATCAAGAGGAACCAAATGTTGTTCGTCTTCAGGTTCATCTTCCTGATGAACAGCTCATTACATATGATGAGAATGCCAGTCCAGAACAAATATTAGCAGCTGCAGAAGAAAAGACAACCACTCTATTACAATGGTTTGAGCTCAATAAAAAGGATCCAAATGCACACCAATATTTATATCAGGATATCCCTGCTCATTATACCTGGAATAAAAAGGCATGGAAGTTACGCCAAAGATACACTACTATTGGTATTACTATTGGTCGAATGTATCAAGCTGCACCCTCATCAGGTGAACGATTCTATCTACGGCTTCTTTTGACTGCTGTTGCCGGTGCTCAATCCTTTCAACATCTACGCACTATAAACAATGTGGAGTATGCTACTTTCAAGGAGGCATGCATTGCTATGGGTTTGCTGGAAAATGATAATGAATGGAAGCAGTGCTTAGAGGAGGCAGCTATTATGAAGTCAGGAGCACAATTGCAATCACTGTTTGCAACTCTTCTTCTCTTTTGTCATCCAGCAAAGCCAGATGAGTTATGGGAGCAGTTCAAGCATAATATTTGTGATGATTTGGCACATAAACTCCACCAACGTGATGTTCCAAATCCAACAGATGCCCAGCTCTATGATTTTGGTCTCCACCTTATTGATAGGCTTCTTCAATCTCATGGCCATCATCTTTCTGAGTGGACCCAGATGCCAGCCTCTACTATGGACTGGGCTGCATATGAGGATAACCCTCTCCTGGCTGCACAGCTGACCTATGATATTCCGTCTCTTCAGCAATTAGTTGCTAAGAATCTTCAAACATTCAATGCAGAGCAAAAGATTGCTTTTGACATAATTATTGATTCTGTTACTCATAAGCAAGGGAAATTAGTATTTCTTCATAGTGCTGGAGGTGGTGGAAAGACTTTTGTGTGTAATACTATTGCTGCAGCTGTTCGTGCCCAAGGATTGATTGTATTAGGCTGTGCTTCCTCCGGTATAGCAGCAATTCTTTTAGTAGGAGGACGTACAAGCCACACCACTTTTAAAATTCCAATTCCTTCACGTGATGATACAACATGCCACATTCGCAAAGGAACCCATCTGGCTGAACTTCTTTGTCGAGCTTCTCTTATCATCTGGGATGAAGTTCCTATGCAAAATCGGCATGATATTGAAACTGTTGACCGCACTCTTCGTGATATCCGCAATAATGATGCTCCTTTTGGTGGACTAACTGTTCTTTTTGGTGGTATGTGTATTAATTATATGACTCTATGGATTGACCTTTCTGATTATTGACTTTAGGAGACTTTCGTCAGACATTGCCTGTTGTTTCAAGGGGATCACGAGAGCAAATTGTTGCAGCTTCATTTCGCCGTTCACCATTATGGCCTCAGATCCAGGTCATTCATTTGAAGAAAAACATGTGTCTGGATCAGACTCCTGAAAATGTAGAGTTTGCTCAATGGCTGCTTACTGTTGGTGCAGGAGAAGGACTCACTGAGGATAGAATGATCTCTCTTCCAGATTCTATGCGCCTTACCAACCCATCACTTTCTGGACTTATCAGTTACATTTATCCAAACATTCAAGCTGGCCATTTTGAAGATCGCTTTTTTTTAGAACGAACAATTCTCTCTGGGCGCAATGATGATGTTGATGAAATCAATCAACAGGTTCTGGATATGTTTCCAGGACAAGAGGCAGTCTATTGGAGTACAGACAAGATAATAGAAGAAGAGTTGGATGATCCCACTATGCTTTATCCAGTAGAATTTCTTCAAAATTTCAATGCTTCTGGGTTGCCACGTGCAAGGCTGGCTCTCAAAATTGGATGCCCTCTCATGCTTCTCCGCAATTTGGATCCAGGAAATGGCCTATGCAATGGGACACGAATGATTCTCACACGTTGTCGCCCCCATGTATTAGAGTGTCGTCTTCTTAGTGGGAACAATGCTGGCAAGGTTGTCTTTATTCCACGCATCTCAATCAATGCAGATACATCTGAACTTCCCATTGCATTTTCACGTCGCCAGTTTCCAGTCAGGCTGGCATTTGCAATGACAATCAACAAGTCTCAAGGACAGTCAGTTACTTATATTGGATTAGATTTACATACTCCTGTTTTTTCACATGGACAACTCTATGTAGCACTTAGCCATTGCACTTCAGGACAGCGCATTCGAGTTCTCTTTCCAGATACAGAAAAGGGTACAAATACTTTGAATATTGTATATCCTGAAGCTCTATTACGATCATAATATATATTTTCTCTAAAACTAACATCTCAGAATTTAAGTAATAAGCCAGGTTTGGGGCGGGCCCCAACAAGCTGAAGTTCCGTGTCATAGTCAGGTTGCCAAGACCCGAGGTACGAGGGTCTGGCAATCATGACGAAGACATGGGACAGAAGCTTGTATCTATATATATAAGACAGTTCACAAGCTTCCAATCATATGTGATTATGTAAAATTAGCGGACTTTGAAATATCCACTCCTCTTCTGTACGCACTGCCACAACCGGCTATTGCAGGACTGGTCCTGGCTTAACCCGGCTGAGTTCGAATTGGGCTGCACTGCCACTTCCAATTTTATTCCTCCTCTGGGTCCCCTTTGAAACTTCCTGTGCCAGCCTCATTCCAGGTAAGCATTAGTCCCATTTTATGATATGGTGAAAAGCCTACCCTTCTGTACTAATGATGAAAGGATAAGAGTAATATCTCAGTCAGCACAGTAAACTTGAAAGCTGAAATGACTGCATTAAGTTGTACTGTACCTGATAATAAGAGGATAAGACTAAGGTCTGTAAAGACTATGCATGTATGTGGGTATATAAAAGTAATGTAAAATATTCAAACCTCAGTCAGCACAGTAAAAGCAGAAAGTACTGAGGTGTAGAAAACTAAAGTACATCTTATATATGTAACCAGAGGTTGAGTGAGATAGTATCATGAGGATGTATTTTTGTTATATCAAGATCTCAGGAGATATACACTATTTTTTCTTCTTTTTTGCATATTTTGCTCCTGATATCTTTACATAACTAAGATATGCAGAGGGATGTAGATGCCATCTGTGCTATGCCTTATTCAAATGTCACAATGCAGGGAGATTACTGTGGCATGACCAATTGGGTATTCAATATGTTCTTACTACTAATTCTCTCTGAATGCAATTAGCTATTGGTAGAAAAATATATGTTAGATCTCAGTTCACACAGCATAGGCAAAACAACTGTACATTAACAGTGTACTGTACCTATTGGTAGAAGACTATACATTAGATCTAAGACCAAGTGTGAGTAAGTAAATAGTAAATGTGGTATAGGCTTACACACCTCAGTCAGCAAAGCATAAATGAAACAACTGAGGTAGAAGGTGACTACAGTGAGACTTTATAAGTGAGATTGAGGAATGACAAGATTTATCATATAATATAATATAAAAGATAGGTAGTAGGAACAAAAGGCAATCAAAAAAAAGGTAGGCTGTGCATATGGCAGGATGGATATCCTTCAATATCAGCAGGTTCTGAAGAAGTTTCCAGGGACAGGTGATGGTATAGTGGAGTATGGATAAGATGATCATGGATGAGATGACAGTGATGCTGCTGCCTTCTATTCAATTGAATTTCTTCAGAATTTTAATCCCTCTGGATTACCATATGCAAAGCTGGATACCCACTTATGCTCCTATGCAATCTGGATCCAGCTAATAGCCTATGCAATAGGACATGGATTAGGGCTTTGCACCATCACTGTATGGTATGGTTGTATGGGTGTCATTGTATGGGTACCATCCCTGTACTGTCAGAGAGTTTTGCCCATTTTGTATTGTACAGGTCCTATATAGGTATCTGAAAACAGACTAATTAGTGAGTTTTTTTTGACCGGTATAGATAAAACAATGAAAACTGACTGTTTCTGCAATATTTGATGCTGATGTCCACCCTTGAAGGTAACCATTGATGTATATATGGTAGTGACAGCTGTTACCATCACCATACCATCAAGGCCAAGTTTCTGATGGTTGACTGCTGTCCTCTGTATGGCCGTATACTGTACATGGTATGGTGTGAAGCCCTAACATGGATGATTCTTACTGGCTTCCATCCTCATGTTTTGGAATGTTGTCTTCTTAGTGGCACCCATATGAGCAAGACTATCTCCATTCCCCATATTACTGTCAATGAAGATACTGCCAAACTACCTATTGCATTTTCATGTTGTAAATCTCCAGTCAGGCTGGCATTTGCAATGACAATCAACAAGTCTCAAGGCCAGTCAGTCACTTATGTGAGATTGGATCTACATACTCCTGTTCATTCACATGGACAACTGTATGCAGCACTTAGCTGCTGCACTTCTGGACAACATATTTGAGTTTGCTTTTCACCAACAGAAAAAAATACTGATACATTGAATATTGCATATTCTGAAGCTCAATTACAATCATAATGTTAGTATGAGAACAGCTCAGTCAGTCACATAGTCGATGTGAATGGCTTTATTGTATGAATGTAGCATAAGAAATATATATGATAGAATGAACATAAGATACACACCTCAGTCAGTCCTGTAGTCAATGTGAATGGCTGAGGTGCGATAAAGGGGATATGGCAGATATAAGTAGGAATGGATAGGAGATGTAATCTAAATATAGTAAGTATGTTCAATCAAATAAGGTAAAACATTGGTATGTCAAATAGGTGGGACACTCAGGACAGGCTGAATCTCCAACACATAATACATATTTTCTCTCAAACTAACATCTTAGTAATAAGCCAGGTTTGGGGGTGGGCCCCAACAAGCTGAAGTTCCGTGTCGTAGTCAGGTTGCCAAGACCCAAGGTACGAGGGTCTGGCAATCGTGATGAAGACACGGGACGGAAGCTTGTTAATATATAACCATGTTAATCAAATGAAAATATTAGCTAATCAGACACTGACATATAAAGTCATAGAGGGGTACCAGGGGTTCTAAGGCACCGATCACAAAAAGTTGAGCAGGTCAGTCTTGTATTCGGTACATGTCAGCTGATATGATAAAAATCTGACAGATATATATGTACCTTGCGATATGTTCTTCTGCCAATTGTAGTCCCCAAAATGTTGATCAAGCTTCTCACATCAATGACCAGGACCCATCTCACGCATGGAAGCAGCAACTCCATTTGATACAGCCCAACCTCGTTCAGGTGCCTCTCCATCATTATTACCAACCTGTGTGTGAAAACTCATGCAAAACTTCTCCTGACATTCTTCTATGTGCCCAGGAAGATGAAATCTCAGAACTAGGTATAGAGTATTGGGTATTTGAGGTCACAGATGGTTGCCATAGATTTTGATGTGTTTGTCCAGATTAATAGACCATTGACACGCAATATCATAAGACATAACAAGATGAGGAACTCCCTCAAATCATTTCACAGTGGTCAAATATCCAAAATCAATTTCTACCTGTCTAATATGCACAATGAGACCATTGTACAGCATATAGTAAGTGGAGACTCACGTTTCACCCACACGTAGATCAACCATGGACAAAGGGAGCTTGAGCTCATGTCTTGTGCAGACAACCGGTCCAACGCCACTAGCTGCCAAGTCCCGACTTCGGTTCTGTGTCCTCTTATCGCCCTTCACAGCTTCATGATTGCTACACGTACTGGCAGGTTGTATAATTCGTTTATTGAAGTCTTGAAGATGTTTACAAAAAAACTGTGGGGTCCACAAAATATGCTAGGCCTTTGTCCAGGCCAGGATCCTTCTCCTTGCTTGAGATGACAAACCTCTCCAAGCAGAAGTTTCCATCTATGCCCAAGTACAAAGTATACACCCATGCATCTGGGCTGGACATCTTTTAATTGAAAGTTTACGTCTAAATAAAGGCACGTACCTCTTGGGATCAATAATACGTGGAATATTCATGCCTGGCCATGGACAAGCCAAGCACTCAACAGCACATGACGCTGATTTGGCACTCTTCCATCCCCCAGGATCATTACCAATTCCTGCCCTCTTAAGCTGCTGAATGAATGACCACTCGTGTACAATTCAAATGAAAGCATCATAGTTATCCTAGAGGCTATCATGAGCATCAAACCATGGACAGAATGAGATGAACATACCGAAGGAGTCTTAGTGTTAGTGTTATCTGTCAATTGAGCAAGAGAGTAATAATACTCATAAGCAGATATCTTCCCCATAAAAGTCAACATCTGGAACTGCTCTAACGCCGCCGTAGTGACAGCAGTATGGGGTTCGATTCCAGTTGCAGGGAAAAGCCAGGCACATTGAAGTTGTGCAGCCAATGGACGCTCACGCATGCAGCTGCAAATGTTGAGGGTGACATCATGAATGCTGTTTGTGTCGATGATGGTGAAATGGTTCCCAAATGCCGGGTGTGGATGGGGACAGATTTCTCCAATCAGATGTCCGACCTGATAGCGCATTCCAAGATTCCAAAGAGGGATCTTGTCAAAGTAAGAGCTGTTCCAGTGCTTCATTAAGTTTCTCAGAGATAGATCCACCTTATGAATCAGGGACATACCTGAATAACATGTGTTGGGCATGCCACATGCAATGCAATCATGCATCCCTGGCAAAATAGCCTTGCATCTCTACAAGTGATGTGGTGCAAATTAATTTCCGTCTGGTCACAATGGGGGCAATGCTTCTGCGAAATAGCATCTCCATGGCCCTCCTGTCTCATACTTTCAGCCAGATAGTCATCAACATGTAAACCAAATGTCAAGAGGGGATCATACTAGGTAGAATTAAATAATCTGATAGGAGAGCATAATTCCTCATACCGTATAGACACGTCTGCGAGGAGCTGTTGCAATATTCTCTATGTCACCTGCCATGGCTAATGCATATGCCTCAGGATCAAGATGGTACTGTTCGTGAGATGTGTCACAGGTACCCAAAGCATCAAAAAGCCCTTGTGGTTGTGATAGGTCATCAAGAACTGGAGAGATTATTGTTGTCTTCTTCTGAGGCGAAACTGGCAGGTTCACAAAGCTTTGCTTCACCGATGAGCTACCTCCTGATGGACCAGGGAATGACCATGACTGGTGGTGATGGCAGCGATGATCAGGATGTACATCACTTGAGTCACCATTCAACTCAGGAGCATGGCTGTTCCAGCCCAGTCGTTGTCGCTTTGGTTTGAAGGGTAGCGCACAGCCATAGAGGGGAGGAATGAGGTTGCGATGGCCAAGCTTCATGTTCCTGGAGAAATAAGTACTCCTGTACTATGTTTAACCTGTGATCGTTATCATGCTCCTACAAATATAGTGCAAAAACAATATATTCATATCTGACAGTTGTTATGAAGTCTATAAGAGTCTATGAAAGTCTATGCAAAGGTAATGAGAGTCTGAAGCAATTCAATGGATATTAAACCTACTTATGACCGGTGCCATGTACGAATGTGCTGGCTTTGAGCCAAACATCTTCTCCGGCAGTCCTCAGCTTCCTTCAACCTATGCAGGTGTGCCTTCACGGCTCACTTAGTTGCATGGATGGCCCTAGCTTTGGCTTGCTCCTCCACAGTGTCAAAGAAGTCAATCTTGATTGGATGTGGGACCTTGCTGTGTGGAATGGTGGAACATTGGTTCTCCAATGGGCCAGGGGAATAAAGCTGAGGAGTAAGCTTCAATTGTTGCTTCTGCACTTCTGCATCCAGAGCATTGAATAAGAACCAAAGGGCATTCCTTATGCGCTATGATCGATGTGAGTTTAAAATCCATGAGTTGAAATATTATGATGCACCTCACAAAGCCTAAGCAAGCCCTCATCACTGCGATCCTCTGGTGGCCAATAGAGGACAAAATCCTTATAAATGAAGTCCAATGAAACATTGGTGAAGAAAGCATGTTTTGTTTCATACAGGGGGAAACTGATGGCATTTTTGCAGAGATACTCCTCTTCTTGGGGGCCAAACCCTGTCTGGTCAAAGGAGCAGAATTATTAAGAGCCAAATGACTGAAATAGAACACTTACTGCATGTGTGAAATTCTGATTCCGCAGTTGTTCCATCATTGCAGAAAGCTCCACAAACAGAATGTGATAGGTTAGATAAGTGCTACTATACAGTCTGACATCTTTGACTCCCATGAGTCGGGCCATACCTGGACCTAGCATGAAGAACCGGTTACTCACAGCCTGCCAACCAAAGATGATGTCATGAAGCCATAGTGCCAAATGTCTCTCTCTATGAGTGTGTCATTTGGCCTGATTTTTCTTGGAAAATTATATCAGTAGGCTCTATTAGAGTTCATCTTTCTTATTCACTAATTTACCCCAGCCAAATCTGTCGCTAGAATTTTCATCAGATGACGACCCATTTAGAGCAAAACCTCGATCAATTACTTCAGTGTCTACAGACTACACCCAGGCCATCATCTGTGGGCCGTCCCCGCAAATATCACACTGCCGAAGAACAGCGACTTGCACATGCTGCTAGCAGTGCATGCTCATATGAAAGGTAGGAGATTCATGACTACTGTGTATAATCCAGCTTATTGTTTATTAAGGAATAAAGTTCAAATCAATAAAGGTTGTCGACGAAGATACCAAAGAACAAAGCCGTGAGTTCTTCATTATAGAGTTGGGCTTTGTGCCTCAAGCTTCAGCTCCTTAGCCCTTCAAAACCATCTGTTTCCAAGGATTTGCCTCACTCTCAAGCTGCTGAACCAATGTTGTATGGTTTTCCTGTTGATTTTTGAGCGACGTCACTCAAACATTCTATTATAGCAAGACCAAATCATTCTCTGAAAGAATGCTTGATCATATATCAAGGACAAACCAAGACTTTCTGAATCTGATTGACCGTTGGCCCCAGGTTTATGCAGAGAACATCTATTGCGAGTTCATGGCCACTGTCACCAATAAATCTCCTCAAGGAGATGACAGCCAACTTTGCAACAAACTTACAAAGCTTGCCATGCTGATTCAAGATGTCACCAAATATTCCGACAAAATTCTAAATGATGTTGGGGTAGGCAAGGACCTAGCTGAGGCACAGGAAGTTCAGGATTGCATGCGGGAGGTAGAGCGGTGGTTGGAGGATATTCTCTGTGGGGCTTTAGAGGGGGTTGACATGTTATATGAGAGTCATCAGTCTCGCCGCCTACTGTATCAAACTTGCTCATCTTCATGATTTTAACTACTTTCATTTCCCAACAGCATACGAACATCAGCTCATTAATATACAAATTTCAGCTCATTCATTAATGTCTTGAGGTCATGCAAAAGAAGATAGTCACAATGGCAAGGTAAGATTTAAATTTAACATCAATAGCGACAGATCTGAGTAATTTTACAAAACATGTCCCCCAGTACTCTACTCCTCATCACGTGGTACTATTTCGACGTCGCCATTTTCAAGGGCCTCAGCATAGTGAGTCAGTGCAGTTGCATGAGACGGATGACGCTGGTAGATGGGGGATGAGACATGAAGGACCAGGGGAGCAACAATGTTCCTATGGCAAGGTCAATGAGGTTTCACAACATGAAGAAAAAGAATGTACCAGCCTTGGAACACACCAACTTCATATCCGACTGTTACAGTGTACCATGGCATGGTGGAGTGACGGGTTCATGGAGAGGGTGTCACACAGGGAGCAGGTGCATGCTCACCTTGTCCCAGCGGGGTACTGAGGACTCTATGGATTTTTGGGGTCAAGGATGCAGTGGGTGTCGCAAAAGTAGTCTCTGAGCAAGAAGTTAATATTGTTGGGGGGGATGAGATAAGATGGGCTCTCACCATTTTTTGCCATAGGGATCTGGTGGGAGATTGTTGCTGTAATGGCAAAAGCTGCCATGCTGCCACCCCCAGGGTTTCTGCTGCCGCCACCACATTGGGACAGGAGAATGTTATCTCCATTTCTGGCAGGATTAGCCAGAGTACTGCCACTGGAGGTATTAGTGCCTATGTCGCCAAATCAGATTTATGCCTGTGATGCTGAGAGAAAACTTACCCAGTGTGATCAGGCCCATTTCTTGGAGTGCCTGAACAATTTGTGCCAGCTGGGCAGCAGTGAAAGTTGCAAGAGTGTTTTCGGTAGTTTTGGTCACCATATCTAGCTAAGGTTAACCCATCTGATACTGGGGTTGTGGCTTACTGACCTGCGGTATGACCTGTACAGTTTACCAGGAATAGCCTTCAGCATGCATGGCATGATCGCAAAATTGTTCTATGGACCTAGGTCAGTTCCAGACTTTTGCGTAAACATACAGGTATGTTATTGCAGAACCTTTCTCCAGAGACAAATTAGCTGATCCATTTTTAGATGGCACTGCTGGGTTGGTGTTCATCTGAACAGAATGATTGGTTCAATGTTCATCTCCCTGGCTTTCATCAAGCTCACCTGCAGGGAAAGCCTGGAGAGTTTTTAGCTGAAGCCGTCTCTGATTTTATTGACAAGTGGCATATCTCTGAGTGTGAAGAGAAAATTATTGGGGATGAGCCTGAGCACATTGCCCAGAGGGCACTTCAAGATAGCTTTTATCAGAAACGGAAAGATGTATGTTTTTCTGATTGATATGAAGCTACCCTAGATTGACACAATTTCAGCAAATTATACAAAAGTTTAATAATAACCACAACAAAGCCCGAATTGCCGCTGCAGCCACCAGCAATCCCACCAAAAAAGCTGTTAGCTCACCTAAGAAGAAAATCCTTTTCTCATTGAAGCCCTGGTGCTGTGTTAGGGCCGTCGAAATCTATTCTCACTGCTATTATCCCACCCACGTCAAGCCTATTGTCAAGGCAGCTATTCTCAAAAGCAAGTCTATCTTGAGCTGAGGCCAGAAACTCACTATTATCAATACACTTACACATCAAACCTTCGAGTCGGAGTCGGACCCAATCAAAGAAGAAATCTTCACTGCTACAGAACAACTTCGTGAGGAGCAAGCTGAAGCAGCACAGCATGGTGACTGAAGTCCAGAAGATTACCTTGAGTCAGTCTGTTTACTTCCATCCCTATCGATTAAAATATGTTAACTAATATACTTTCAGTGCTATCGATGCAGCACCAGCTCTCCTCCAACAATTCCTTGAGGATTTGGCTGTCTAGACTGGATGGTGGTTCACCATTATAGGTGGTGGTCCTGATCCATCAGACAATGGGAATATTCGTACTGGCAGGTGCATTCACCCACTTCATTTTGTAAGTGTTCAAGCTGACTTTCCACTTAGTTTTCACATTGGTCAAAATGAGCATGGATGCCAATTTGAGGATGAGTACACCCACTTTTCAGCTGATCCCAAGGATGCAAACACCACAAGCCATACATCATTTGATGAGAGTGTTATTGCACCATTTGGAAGATACCTCAAATCACTCTTCCGTGAGTTTGCTTGAGTCTTTTGAAGGGACAATGCTCATAGTTGGTATTATAGCTCCAGAGGTTCGAGCCCAGCGTGCATGTAATAAGGCAGACCTTCAAGTGTTGGAGACCATGGACGATGATGACAACTTTGACAATGACGATGAACCAATTCCTTCTCCAACGACACATGAAGCGGTGTCAGCATTGCCAACAGCAGATCCTGCTTCTACTCTCTCAGCTTCAGTACCTGCTTCACCATTGTTCGGCCCCACAACCGAGCCCCCTGCACCACCATTGTTGAACCCCATAATTGAGCGAGCTTCTATGCCTTCACCCTCAGTACCCGCACCACCATCATTCGACGCCACAATGTTTGACGACATAGATCCTCGGCTATTCGAACACATGGATTTTGGTCATGCCTACTTTGGGATGACTCCAACAGATGCCAACTGTCGGGACTATGATGGCTTACTTGGCCACTGTCCAAGCAGCAGTGTGGAGGAGGTCAGCTTCCCTTTCATCCACGAACATGGTGCAGACACGGAGGTTGATCATTTCCATGGTTTCAACACAATGCCATTCGATGAACCTCCACTAACATTGTTGCCAACACCCAACATTGTCGATTCACCCCAATCACCACAAGACCCTCCCAATCCCAATGATCGCAAAGCGACTGAAGCAACTGGAGAGAAGGTCAATGTTACAGAGGTTAGGATGAGCAAACATACTTGCAAGCCACCAGCTTCTCGTGGAGTGGTTGCTGTAGGCTGGTTGCCCTCCACAATTAACTATCTAACAGATCTTGAACTCGGTGAAGAGTGGCAAGACCTTCTTATTGCATGGCAGACATTAGAAGCACAAATGTCACTTTTGCAGGGTGGTACACCAGGCAAGGTAAGCACATTTGCCTATCATTTTGTTATTATATCTGTTAATGACTGTGTACTCAAGGGATGAATGGGTGCTATAGCATCTCGACCAGCAGTTCTGACAGCATGGCTTTTGAACCGATGCTACAATGTGTATCCGGGAATACCAGCAACATTTTCGACAGATCTACTTGCATGGTGGAATGCATTACAACCCAGATGGTGCTGTTCTGACACTGGCCCGTTACCATTGAAGGATTATGGTGGTGCACTTGATAAGGCCCTCTGTAAGGGTGGTCCAAATGGCATTGTCACTGTGCTCATTGCACTAATGTGGTGGGGCCAAGGTAAGCTATCAGCAGAGGAAGATGCACTTTGGAGGGCAATGGTAGCTGATGTCAAAGCATGTGTTCATGCTTTGACACCATCGTCATCAGTATAGAGGGTATGTATTCTATCTGATTGCTATGTTTTGGTCCTCATGGTATCAGTTCTTAGTTCATTTTTCGCTCGCGATTTTATCTAAACTTTTCTCTCATATGTTGGGGTATATAATGGCTTATATTTCGGTTGCTGCAATAGCAGAAATAAAATATTTATGTCATAAAATATATATGTTTTTAACTGCATGAATGTGATGATTACCTATTTTTCGAGTGTATGATGGATTGATGAGGATCTAGGAATGGTAAGGAACTGGGGGAAGATGCCATGGCTTAGTGATCACTTTTGATGACAGGGGTTGCATAGTATTAATAGCAGAGAGCACGTGA